>JABWTJ010000499.1:201682-263588 GCA_016801875.1 Solanum sitiens | reverse complement strand
TACTCTATACTTGTGTAATTTTCCCCTTGTGCTGTTATAGAAATGGTATTTGCAAAAGAAAGTTTGATTAATCCTTCTCCTAAGCCAATTGAAGTCAATTGTGCCATTAAGGTCTTAAAGTAAGGTGTTGATGTTTCATAGCTCCTTATGTCATTGTTACTGCCTCAAAGTATTGTTTTCATGTATTCCACTACTGTTCCGTAATTTCATGTCTCCAAGATGATTATGACCACCAAATCAACATCTCAACGTGTTACGATTATCCAAAATAACATCTCAAAAGAGTTATGAACTGATTAACAATAATCTCAAAGATTAAAGAATCTAAGTGAAGAAATCTATATAATTAAGGGTGGCAGCTCAGGGGCGAAAGCCTAGCATGGGCCGATCCCTATTGGTATAGAAGGGTGGCAGCTCAGGGGCGAAAGCCTAGCATGGGCCGATCCCAAGTTGTGTAATTATGAGGACCGCATCCCAGGGGTTAATACGCCTAGCATGGGTCATCCTCTTCTACCACTGATCAGCTGGTCACTTGTATCACATGCCCAACAAAGATTATAACATACAAAGAAGGTAAAGAAAAGAATCTAGCTTACTTGATTCCACAAGAGTAAGCAAAGGTGGTCTTCTCTCCTAATCTATGCACTCATATGTTGCTACTTGATTTCATTTGTGCCTTGTATTACATATACTTTTTGCCTTACATATTCAGTACATTTTTCATACTGACGTCCCGTATTGGGGACGCTGCATTTCATACTGCAGGCTCAGGTACTCCAGCTAGTAGACCTCCTCAGTAGAAGCACTCGAAATTCTGCTACTTTTGGTGAGCTCCAAGTTGATTCGGAGCTTTATTAAGTCCTTGGTAAATTCGTTTGGTATTGTATCGTAGTTAAGGGTAAGGCGGGGTCTGTCCCGACCTACTCTAGTCTTCTATCTTTTAGAGGCTTTGTAGACGTATGTACATGGTTCAGTTGTGTCTTAAGGAGTTGTGGCCTAAACGGCCAAGTCTTGTATATAACTTTTGGATCTACTTACGTTGGTTTGTATCGCTGCATCCAAAGTTAACTTGTCTCAATTTTTATAGTATATGCTCAGTAAGAACAGGTTGTAGGTTGGTTCTCTCGGGCCTTTAGGGCATCGGGTGCCTGTCCGTCTTAATGGGTTTTGAGGCATGACAGAGAACCACGATTATTCCAAGACAGGAGTTTGGAAATTTTAAACAATCTTTATTGTAAGAAGTTAACAGACTTCAGATGGTATAAAGATATGTTTATAACAAAGGTCATGCTTAGAGATGATTGCAATAATGATTATTGGAAGGAGAGATTCCTTAGTGGATTACCTCCTCATTTTGCAGAGAAGGTTCGATCCAAAATAAGAGATCGATGTGAAGGCAAAATTCCATATTCAGAAATGACTTATGGAGATCTTACCAGCTTGATTCATTTTGTAGCAATGTGGCTATATACTGATCTTAAGCTAAAGGAACAGCTTAAGAAAGATCAGAAATTCTCAAGTAATGAACTTGGAAGTTTTTGTCAAGACTTTGGATTCCCAAGTCTAAAACCCCCTTCAGCAAGAAAAGTTTCTAAGAAAGAACGATCTGAAGAATCTTCACAAAGAAAATCCTCAAGAAAGAAAGGATATTTAAAGAAGAAGAGAAGCAAGAAAAGTTCTCACGACACTTCTCAAAAAGACAAGTGTTGGACATGTGGAAAGTCAGGACACAAGTCTCCTGATTGTCCAAGAAACAAAAGAAAAAAGAAAAAGATCAATCTTCTTGAAGTAGACGAAGAAACTAAAGAAAAGTTTCTATCAATCTTGGAAGAAGAAGAATCTGAGTCTGATTCCTCTTCAAGAAGTGAAACTGAGGATAAAGAATTCCTCAATGTTGCCCAGAACTCTGAAGAAAGTAGTCAGGAATGCAATTGCCAAGGAGCATTTTGTCATTGTGATAATCAGTCAATCAGAGTACTCTCAGAAGATTCTGCAGAAATCTTATTTGCAACCATTGAGCACATAAAGGACGATGATGCTCGTCAAAGTTATCTGTTAGAACTTCAAAAGCTTGTGATCAAACAGAAAGATAAAGAAGTTGCAAGGAATGTAACTCCTTTCAGCATGAAACAAATCATGCAAAGATATAACAATAAGAAGGCAGAACCTTCTATTGATGAACTTCGTACAGAAGTCAATCTTCTCAAAGAAGAAGTTAAAGAAGTTAAGACAAGACTTAACAAAATTGAAATAAATGCCTTAGCCAAGCAGTTCTTAAAAGACGCTAAGGTATCGTCTAAAGGAAAAGAACTTGCTATTTCAGATAATGAAGATGAAGAAAATAACTCAACAAGCTCTCAACCTACATCACCCAGGTATGAAGCAGATGCAGGTATCAGTATGATCACTAAGGTGAGGCCTCAGAGTTCTCACATCATGATTAAGTTAGTAGTTAATTCCAATTTTGTACTTAACAAAATCGCTTTGTTAGACAGTGGTGCAGATCGTAATTGCATCGTTGAAGGTTTGATTCCAACCAAGTACCTCCAAAAGGAAACTACCAGGTTATACAGCGCGACTGGTGAGCGTATATGTATAAATTATAAACTTTCAAATGCTCATATCTGCAATGACGGTATTTGCCTTGCTAATGATTTTGTCATAACAAAAAACATTAATGAAGAAATTATTCTGGGTATACCTTTCATTACCAAGATTAAACCTTATATTTCAGATTTTGATTCAATCAAAACAAAAATTTTAGGAAAAGAAATTTCGTTTCCTTTTATCAAGACACTTTCTCTTGAAGAAAGTAAATTTTTGCATAAACAAACTGCTTTCAAAATCAATCAAATTTGTTTTCTCAAAGAAGGTATTAAAATTAAGAAAATTGAGAAAATTTTAAAAACCCCGGGAATGGTGGTTAAGATTGCCAATCTTCAAAAGAATTTTGAAAAAGAAATTTGCTCAGAATTTCCGAACACTTTTTGGGATCGAAAGTCCCATATTATAGATTTACCATATATTGATGGATTTGATGAAAAGGCTATCTCTACCAAAGCTAGACCTATTCAGATGAACCATGAACTTATGGAAATCTGTAAAAAAGAAATTCAAACTCTTTTGAATAATAAAATTATTCTACCTTCTAAATCACCTTGGTCTTGTTCAGCACTTTATGTTAACAATGCAGCTGAACAAGAGATAGGATCTCCTAGACTTGTAATTAATTACAAACCTTTGAACTCTGTTTTAAAATGGATGCGTTATCCGATTCCTAACAAAAGGGATCTTTTAAAAAGAACTTTTAAAGCTAATCTTTATAGTAAATTTGATTTAAAGTCAGGATTCTGGTAAATTCAAATTTCTGAGAAAGATAAATATAAAACTGCTTTCAATGTCCCATTTGGACAATTTGAATGGAATGTAATGCCTTTTGGTCTTAAAAATGCCCCATCAGAATTTCAAAATATTATGAATTCTATTTTTAACCATTTGAGCAATTTTTCAATCGTTTATATTGATGATGTATTAATCTTCTGCGAGAACATTGATTCTCATTTCAAACATTTAAATGTTTTCTTTCAAATTGTTAAGCACAATGGATTAGTCATTAGTGCTAAAAAGATTAAATTATTTCAAACAAAAATCAGATTTTTAGGACATGATCTTTATCAAGGTACCTATAAACCAATTTGCAGATCTATTGAGTTTTCTGATAAGTTTCCCAATGTCATTTTGGACAAAACTCAGTTGCAGAGATTTTTAGGAAGTCTCAACTATGTAGCTGATCTTATTCCCAAAGTTAGGCATATTTGTAAACCTCTCTTTGATAGGTTGAAGAAGAAGCCTTCGCCCTGGAGTGATGAACAAACTAATGCAGTAATTCTTTTAAAGAATATGGTTAAAAATCTTTCATGCCTTGGTATCTCTAACCCTGAATTTTTTATGATTGTTGAGACTGATGCTTCTGACATTGGATATGGTGGTATTCTTAAACAAAGAAAAGACCCCAATTCACCAGAACAATTAGTCCGTTATACCTCAGGAATCTGGAATTCTGCTCAAAAGAATTATAGCACGATTAAAAAGGAAATCCTTGCTATTGTTCTTTGTATAACTAAGTTTCAAGATGATTTGATCAATAAAGAGTTCTTGCTTCGAGTAGATTGTAAATCTGCTAAAGAAATCCTTCAAAAGGATGTTAAGAATATTGTTTCTAAACAAATTTTTGCTAGGTGGCAAGCCTTATTATCCAGTTTCGATTTTCAAATCGAATTTTTTAAAGGCGAAAACAATTCTTTGCCAGATTTTCTAACTCATGAATTTTTGCAGAATAAACATGAGCAGACCACAAGTTAGGCCCATAGCAGGCAGACAACCAGCCAGGCCCAATCCAAGTGGCCCGTCAAAAGAGTCAGGCCCTTTTGCTATAAGACCTGCAATAAACCATGTTAGGCCTGATTTAAACAGGTACTCAGCATTGGCCCAATTGCCGCCAATTGCTCCTCCTGAACTACCCCAGAGTAGTTCGTCAAAAATGTTGATCTTAAAGAAGCCTTTTCAAAAGGAACAGGAGCCAAGCTCATCTTCAAGCCCAAGCGGAGAACTTAGATTCTCTCAAAAACAAACCAGCGACTGTTACACTATGAAACAGACAGCCAGTTTTGCAGAAGTGAGATCAATGATAAATTATAGATATTTGAGGTTATGGAAAGAAACTAAAGAAAATATAGATCGAGAAGAAAAGTTATTAATTGGAAACGTAAATAAATATATATATCTTCGAGAAGAAGAATATTTAGAATATATAGAAACAAATGCTAAAGAACTACAAAGATTGAAAATAATTAAGAAAGAATATTATGAACAAATATTTTCTTAAATTTTAATATGGATAAAAGAATATATAAACAACAACTGATAGAAAAAATAAATGAATTAAGAAATAAATATGAATTTAGCAAAGAAAGAATGATAGAAAATATATTTGCAGGAGTATGTAATAAATCGATATTAATACAAAAGAAACAAATATTTGATTTAAAATTAAAAATAGACTGTTTAGAATATAAAATACAACATGATATATACTATAACAATAAATATAATGAATAAAGAAGAATATGCAGTAGATGAAAAATCTTACGAAAACTATGAAGGATTAAGTATAAAAATAGTATTTTCCAACTTAGGAAGAAGATATAAAAAAATAGGAGATAGACTATACCTAATGTTAGAAAAAGAATCTGCAAAATTAGAAGATAGTTTAACAGCTATGATAAGAATAACAAAAGAAAATGAAGACATAGATAAAGCTAAGGAAATTGAAAACATACGAAAAGAAGCAAAACAAGAAATAAAGAAAATTGAAGAAACAAAAAATAGCAAAATAGAAGAATTAGAAAAAGAATTAGCCTATTTAAAATTGCTATATGCAAATAAACAAAAAGAAAAACAACTACAAAAAGAAGTAGAATTAGCTAAAGAAGCAGAATTAGCTAATGAAATAAATGAAATGAAACAAATACTAAATGAAAAAGAAAATATTGAAATAAATGAAATAAATGATGAAACAAATGAATTAGATACAAATGATAAAGATTCAGAAATAAGTGATATTAGTGAAACATATACAGAAATCTTAGAACAAACTAATAAATTGAAGAAATTAGAAATAAATACAAATAATGTAAATAAACCAGAAACTTCAAAAGAAAAAACTCCAGATAATAGTCCTAGACATAATCCTAGAACATCAACACCAACTTATTATACAAAAAATTATGAAAATTCAGATAGAACTGATGCAATATGGAATAGTAGATTAAATACAAAGTGGAAACCTAAAATAACAATAGAACAAACTAACTTTTTAGATTTAGATTGTGTAATAGATATTAATAAAGTAATTTCATTATGGATAGGAAATCTATCTAAACAATTAGTAGATAATAAAATAACAATAAAAGACACTCCAGGCTATATAGAAAGAACATTAATAGGAACAACAAAATTATGGATAGAAAATTTACCTTTAGAAAGTAAAGAAGCACTAAGAAGCGATAAAAAACTAGATGGATCAATAACAACATCTAATATAGAAATATTAGAAAAATATGAATTAGCAATACGAAATGAATTTGGAAGTATGACTACAGATATAAAAGAACAAAATAAAGAAAAAATAATAAATAGACAATTAATGTCAAAATTAGCAATATGTAATATGTGTTACATAGAAGAATATACATGTGCCTTTAAAGAATATTATTATAAAGCAAAATATGATATAAATGAAGCAAGAGAAATAAAACAACAATATTTCATAAAATTACCAGAACCATTTAGTACTAACATAATAAAAGATTGGAATAATGAAGAAATGACAGATACTTTAGGATCTAGAATAAAATTCTTACAACAATGGTTTACTCAGCTATGCGAAAATCAAAAAGAAAGATTAAAAATGGAAAAAGTATTAATGAAAAATTTAGCGTGTTGTAAAAATAAAATAGCACCACAGTTTGGTTGTGAAGATAAATATTATAAAAAACCCAGAAAAAAGAAATATAGAAAAACAAAAACTAAATATAAATATAAAAAACCCAGAAGACGATATTTTGTAAAAAACTATAAGCAAAAAAGACCTATTAGACCAAAGAAACCTTTATCGAATTGTAATTGTTACAATTGTGGTAAGTTAGGACACTTAGCTAAAGATTGTAGACTACCTAAAAATATAAAGAGCAAACAAATTATAGAATTAATTTTAGATGAACATAAATATATGCAAATAGATTATCTAGATTATGAAATAGATGATAATGATAGTATATATGAAATTTCAGATATAGAAAATGAAAATAACTATGAAATTGAACAAGAATCAGATAGTGAAATAATAATCGAAGAAAATGACTGAAGAAAATATAAGGATTTTATCTACAGAAGAATATCATGATGAAGATTCAGTAGAACAAAAAATAATATTTGATAATACAATTTTTCAAGAAATAAAAAATAAAGAATTAGATTTAAGTGTAGAAAAAGTATTAAAAGTACCTATTTTAAACCAATTTTTTAAAAGACATAAAGAGGAATATTATGTAGTTAGTCAGAAAGAACATATTATAGATTGTAAATATACAAAAGGAAAAGCACAAATACCTATATTAAATAAAAGAATGATTAATCAACCAAAAAATGACGGGCTATACCAACATTGGTAGCAGAGGAGCTAAACCAAGTTGTTTTACTCCCGCACGAGTCGCTCGTTAAGGCTTTTACCCGCAGGGAGCCAGCGGAACGCTGAGCCAAAGCTCCGTAATGGACCGCAATCACATCACTCGGCTCTGATACCAAGTAAAGGGGGAAGCGGATTAGAGAGATTGAAGAGAGATGTTGGGAAACTGATTGTGTTTATTACTGAGGGAAAGCCCTCTATTTATACACAAGCTTACATTATTGGCCTAACAGTGGCCGACACTTACTTTCACACATGGCCTTATAACATTCGGCCGACAAACTACTTTAACTATTTACTTTTGACTTAATGGCCTTACTTTATACATATTGGCCGACATAACTTTTAACTAAACAACAAAAAACTTTTACAATAATGGCCTTACTTTATTTCATGGCCGACATACTTTATACAACTTTTGACTATCTTTTTTCTGTCTTCGTCTTCTTCTTCGTCTTATTCTAAACTTACATCTGGAATTATATTTACTTCTCCATTGAATTTAGAACAATGATGATCGGGGTATCTATGTCCAATTAATTTACAGTATCTTGTTAATAACTCTGCTGAAATAAATTGTTTCT
Organism: Solanum sitiens; assembly: GCA_016801875.1. Taxonomy (NCBI): domain Eukaryota; kingdom Viridiplantae; phylum Streptophyta; class Magnoliopsida; order Solanales; family Solanaceae; genus Solanum; species Solanum sitiens. Next base: position 255,758 of record JABWTJ010000499.1, on the reverse strand, counting down.
TCAGAGCTCTTGTAGTTGGTTGTTCTTCTGGTTTTAATAAAGATAAAATCCATTGCTGAACTTCATCCATATCTGATTTTCGTAACTCTTTTGAATTTGCGTATATCATTACTTGATCTCTTGCATAGTAACTTCATATCGCATTTCCATTTAAATAATTATTTGCTAACTCTTGTATTATAGTAGATATGCCAATTATTCTTTTGTTAGCATAAAAACTAGGTATATCTATTTTTTGTATCTCTTCTTGTTTTTCAATCTCCTCTGGTATAATCATATCTTTTGTCAATCCTATCTTGATGACTTGTATTGGAGATTTTATTTCTTCGTATAATATCTCTGCTGGTGCTGTATAGAATTTTATGAAAAATAAATTTCCTTTTGTAATTCTTTTATATGTACTAAATGCTCTATATAATTCAGGTATTCCGGTAATTTCTTCGCCATCGAAAGTATATACGGTACTCAAAAGTCCATAACTGTAACATGTCTTGACTAGATTTGCACTGGTTTTAGGTTGTGCTATAAGTTTGTTATACCCTTGTAATTTCTGGGTTATATAGTTTTCATTGGTATTTTTTGTTTGTGTGGATCTGGGGTTTAGGTTTAAAAACGTTTGGATTTTATATATGTTATCAATATATGACTGGGCAATATAATTGTATCTTTTCTTGTCTCTTTGTATACTGGCTGCGTATGTAGAGGTTTGGGGTGTTGGGGTATTTTGTTGGTATTTGGGAATAAATGATTTATTGAATAGGCTATTTAGATTTGTATTTCTTGGTATAGCTTTTTCCGTAACTGCTGTACTTGTACCTGCAATACCTGCAACTAATACATTTTTAGTATATTGAGTTTTTAGGTGTTTCTCATCGTCACCTTTTAGCTCTGGCTGTTTACCGTCTGCCTTACGACGTATCTCCGCATGTTTAGAGTCATGCTGCTGACTGTTAGCTGTTTCCTTGAGTATATGTACCTCTTTTTCTATCTTTTCTATTTTCTGACAAAGATTTGTCATCATAGATAAGATCTCTTTCATTGTATCTTTCTCTGGAGAGATAATCTGCAATAATATTCTTGTCAGTTGTAATTACCTCAATTGTAAATATAAAATTTAATATATTCAATACCAATCTCCTTATTTCTTTCGTTGTAACCGAATCATCTATTTTTCTTGTAATCCACCATTTTACCTGAGTATTATCTGTTCTTACAATAAATTTGTTATATACAATATATGGTTCGAATGCTAGTAAACATTTATATAATGCTAATAATTCTTTACAATTAATTTCCCATTTTATTTGTGGTTCAGTATAAGATCCTGAATAATATCTACAATGATATTCTAGTTTTTCATTTTCATATTTATATTTTAATACTCCGCCATAACTGTGATCACTTGAATCTGTTTCAACTATATAAGTAAATATTCTATTTTCATCAGGAAAATAAAGTTTTGGTAACTTTTTACATAGACTCTTAATATTTCTTATATTTTCTTTATCTTTACTATCAAAATGATATTCAATATCTTTTTTGAGTTTCTTATGTAAAGGTTTTAAGTATTCTGCTAATTTTGGTATATATTCTCGTACTTGGTTTACTAGTCCTAAAAAGGATTGTAATTTCTTTTTCGATTATTTTCTGTACTATATGCGTTTGCATTTTTATACCATTTTTGTCTATTTGAATTCCTAAAAGTTCTATTTGGGATTTCATAATTTCTGATTTCTTTTTACTTAAACTTATACCTGAGTATTCAACTATATGTATAAATTTTTCTAATAACTTAATATGATCATCTTGTGTTCTAGAAAATAATAATATATCATCTATATATACAATACAATTTTCTAGTTGATTAAAATATCTATCCATAAAATGTTGATATCTACCTGGTGCATTTTTGTATCCAAATGGTAAAACATTCCATTCATAGTATCCTTGCGGTACTGTAAATGCAGTTAATTGTTTTGATTTGTCTTCTAGTTTTAAATGATAAAAACCTTATTTGCAATCAAATTTACTAAAATAGTTATATCCTTGTATTTGTCTTATTTTTAATATCTTATTTGGTATAGGATAATTGTATGTTTTAGTTTTAGCATTTAGATTACGATAATCTATTACCATTCTACTTTTACCTCTTTTTTGTTCATTATGATTATTTACTATAAATGCTGGGCTTGTATGTTTACTATTAGTCTCTTGTATATAATTATTTTTTAATAATTCGTCTATATGTATTTTAAATTCATTTAAATCATCAAAATTATATTTTAATGGTTTTTGTGTTATAAGACTATTTTCATCTATTAATTCTATTTTTATTGTTGTCTTATGTTTTTCCCAACCTTTTAAGGGATTATCACTATACAAAAGTTCTAATTGTTCATTTATTAATTTAATTTTATCTATTGTAAATATAATAATTTCAAATTGATTGATTTCTTTTTTATTTATATTTTCCATTTCTTGATTTATCTTTTCACTTCCTTTGATCCATTCTTTTGGTTTTCTTTGTTTATTATTAACTCTTTTTGCTCCTACTTTATATCCACATGGTGTAGTAAACCACCAATGTGTTTTTGTTATTATATGTGGGTATAATTTATCTAAGAAAGGCATTCCTAATAACATATCTTTTGTTTTACAATCAAAACTATACATATCTTCTATTATTAGAATTTTATCCCATATCTGTATTTTTATATTTTTTGCTCTATAAGTAATCATACTACTTTCATTGTTAAATCCAGTTACTACCATAGGTGTTTTTTAATTTTTCCCATTTTTCTTCTGGTAAACAATTATATTTACATATGTTAGTTTCAGCTCCTGTATCTATCATAGGCGTATAATATCTATTATAATATCCTTCTATAATAATTTTTGCAAGTATATAAATTTTCATTTCTTACATTACATTATTCTTTTTATAATTATTTTCTTATTCTGGCAAGTTATAGTTAATTATTCTTCTTCTATTTTATATGGGGTAAATTGATCTAACCAATTTATACCTAAAGTTATACTTTCTTTTCCTTGATAGATTTTAAAGGGTATTATTAAGGGTATTCCTCCTATAATAATTTCTTTTTCTATTTCTTCACTTATAGTTATTATTTCACTAGGTAATCCAGGGCATACATGTCCTATTTTTATAATTTCTGTATCTAAGACTAATTCTTTGATTATGTAATTATCGTCTTGACCTGTATTTATTAATATCTTATGTCTTTCTTCATTAATTATTCCAGTTATAAAATAATAACTTAGTATTTTTTCTTCCGTATTTAATAATATAGGGAAATCATATTTTCTTTTTGATGTACTTGCTTTTGATGAAGTAGTTCTACTTAAAGTATTTCTTCTTTCTTTTATTATTTCTAAATCTTCTTCAATGTCTATTTCTTTATAACTATAATCATTATTATCTATAATTGTAAGGATTTGATCAAAAGGATTTTCTATTTTGATCCTATCTATTTTGTTTTTAGCAATTACTTTATGCTTTGTAGTTAATATATATAAATTTTTACATCTTGCTGTAAATATCTTACTTCCAGGTGCTAACTCTATTCCTGATAGTTTCCAATATAACACTAATGATTTATCTATGTTTCTATCTGTTAATGCTATCGAATAATTTGCACTTATTATAAATTTAAATTTTTGGTATATTAAATTTCCTTTTATTGCACTAATTACACTTTTCTCTATAGGATGTATTATCCTATCATCTGCTAAGTATATTTCTATAGGCGTATCTATTCCTTCTCTAAAACATGCTTTGATTAATATCTCTGTTCCTCCTAAATGTACATATTTTATAGGTGTCTTAGCCTTTATATGTTGTATTTCTTGATTAATCATTCTTTTATTTAATATAGGTATTTGTGCTTTTCCTTTTGTATATTTACAATCTATAATATGTTCTTTCTGACTAACTACATAATATTCCTCTTTATGTCTTTTAAAAAATTGGTTTAAAATAGGTACTTTTAATACTTTTTCTACACTTAAATCTAATTCTTTATTTTTTATTTCTTGAAAAATTGTATTATCAAATATTATTTTTTGTTCTACTGAATCTTCATCATGATATTCTTCTGTAGATAAAATCCTTATATTTTCTTCAGTCATTTTCTTCGATTATTATTTCACTATCTGATTCTTGTTCAATTTCATAGTTATTTTAATTTTCTATATCTGAAATTTCATATATACTATCATTATCATCTATTTCATAATCTAGATAATCTATTTGCATATATTTATGTTCATCTAAAATTAATTCTATAATTTGTTTGCTCTTTATATTTTTAGGTAGTCTACAATCTTTAGCTAAGTGTCCTAACTTACCACAATTGTAACAATTACAATTCGATAAAGGTTTCTTTGGTCTAATAGGTCTTTTTTGCTTATAGTTTTTTACAAAATATCGTCTTCTGGGTTTTTTATATTTATATTTAGTTTTTGTTTTTCTATATTTCTTTTTTCTGGGTTTTTTATAATATTTATCTTCACAACCAAACTGTGGTGCTATTTTATTTTTACAACACGCTAAATTTTTCATTAATACTTTTTCCATTTTTAATCTTTCTTTTTGATTTTCGCATAGCTGAGTAAACCATTGTTGTAAGAATTTTATTCTAGATCCTAAAGTATCTGTCATTTCTTCATTATTCCAATCTTTTATTATGTTAGTACTAAATGGTTCTGGTAATTTTATGAAATATTGTTGTTTTATTTCTCTTGCTTCATTTATATCATATTTTGCTTTATAATAATATTCTTTAAAGGCACATGTATATTCTTCTATGTAACACATATTACATATTGCTAATTTTGACATTAATTGTCTATTTATTATTTTTTCTTTATTTTGTTCTTTTATATCTGTAGTCATACTTCCAAATTCATTTCGTATTGCTAATTCATATTTTTCTAATATTTCTATATTAGATGTTGTTATTGATCCATCTAGTTTTTTATCGCTTCTTAGTGCTTCTTTACTTTCTAAAGGTAAATTTTCTATCCATAATTTTGTTGTTCCTATTAATGTTCTTTCTATATAGCCTGGAGTGTCTTTTATTGTTATTTTATTATCTACTAATTGTTTAGATAGATTTCCTATCCATAATGAAATTACTTTATTAATATCTATTACACAATCTAAATCTAAAAAGTTAGTTTGTTCTATTGTTATTTTAGGTTTCCACTTTGTATTTAATCTACTATTCCATATTGCATCAGTTCTATCTGAATTTTCATAATTTTTTGTATAATAAGTTGGTGTTGATGTTCTAGGATTATGTCTAGGACTATTATCTGGAGTTTTTTCTTTTGAAGTTTCTGGTTTATTTACATTATTTGTATTTATTTCTAATTTCTTCAATTTATTAGTTTGTTCTAAGATTTCTGTATATGTTTCACTAATATCACTTATTTCTGAATCTTTATCATTTGTATCTAATTCATTTGTTTCATCATTTATTTCATTTATTTCAATATTTTCTTTTTCATTTAGTATTTGTTTCATTTCATTTATTTCATTAGCTAATTCTGCTTCTTTAGCTAATTCTACTTCTTTTTGTAGTTGTTTTTCTTTTTGTTTATTTGCATATAGCAATTTTAAATAGGCTAATTCTTTTTCTAATTCTTCTATTTTGCTATTTTTTGTTTCTTCAATTTTCTTTATTTCTTGTTTTGCTTCTTTTCGTATGTTTTCAATTTCCTTAGCTTTATCTATGTCTTCATTTTCTTTTGTTATTCTTATCATAGCTGTTAAACTATCTTCTAATTTTGCAGATTCTTTTTCTAACATTAGGTATAGTCTATCTCCTATTTTTTTATATCTTCTTCCTAAGTTGGAAAATACTATTTTTATACTTAATCCTTCATAGTTTTCATAAGATTTTTCATCTACTGCATATTCTTCTTTATTCATTATATTCATTGTTATAGTATATATCATGTTGTATTTTATATTCTAAACAGTCTATTTTTAATTTTAAATCAAATATTTGTTTCTTTTGTATTAATATCGATTTATTACTTACTCCTGCAAATATATTTTCTATCATTCTTTCTTTGCTAAATTCATATTTATTTCTTAATTCATTTATTTTTTCTATCAGTTGTTGTTTATATATTCTTTTATCCATATTAAAATTTAAGAAAATATTTGTTCATAATATTCTTTCTTAATTACGTTCAATCTCTGTATTTCTTTTGCATTAGTCTCTATATATTCTAAATATTCTTCTTCACGAAGATATATATATTTATTTAAGTTTTCAATTAATAGTTTTTCTTCTAGATCTATTTTTTCTTTAGTTTCTTTCCATAACCTCAAATATCTATAATTTATCATTGATCTCTATATAATTCTATATCATCGAATAGATAGTCTAGATCATTATCATCATAAATAATCAGCTCAGACCAACCTACGGTTGTTTCTTCAATTATCTCATAAGTAACTAATTTATCATAGATTATTCTACGTGAATCAGCATCAATATCTTTCAATATGTAAAACAATAACAGCATATAATCATTATCATTATCTAGCAAGTATGTAGGCATATTTATCATTTTTTCACTAAAGTTTTATTCCTTCTAACCATTTCACAGTTTATATTTATTCATTATGAATAATAACAGTATAATATTCATCTCGTCTAGTCACTACTATGGCCTTCTTCTTTAATCAGTTACCCTAACAGCGCCTCAACACTGTGTACTCCCCTAAACGGCCTCCTGCCTACCGGTTTCCACCTTCGGATGGCATAGTCTGGGCTTACTTACTCGCAGAATATCTCCATAGCAAACCTTCTAGAGATGACTATTATAACATTATTAACTCATAATAAATACTTATAATCAGGGAAAGATTATCAGGAATAAAATAGTTTAGCTACTCATAAATGATTTAGAGTATACCTGTTCTTGTAGATTGCTTATCTCTGATTTGGGACAAATTTTTAGTAAATAGAATCCTTCTTTGATTAGATTTTGTTTTTATTATAAATAGTTTGAAAAAACCTCGTTTTTGGGGTTAGACTGTCACGACCCAACCCGATGGGCCGTGACTAGTGCCCGTTGTGGACACTCACATACAAACCTGTTAAGTATAACCAACTGAAACTAAGACAATATGGAATTTAATCAAATCAAGCCAACCCCAACGCCATATATATATAAAGTGGATCTGTCTCATAAGGAGTCATAACCATTCAACCGTAACAACATACGCAAGCCGACAAGGCCGCCACTATCCAAAGCATAATAACATGCGCAAGCCGACAAGGCTGCCACTACACAATACACAATGATGTATGCAGCCGACAAGGCTGCCCTTGTACAAGCGGACATCCCAAACAAACCATGTCCAGACCATTATCCAAAACATATATATGCAACCCACATAATGTCTACAGACCTCTAAGAGTATAGTAGTGAAACTCGATAGGACAGGGCCCCGCCGTACCCATAGATAAGCAAAAGACTACATAGAAAGTTATGTACCAAAACGACTGGGCTCCGGAACAGCGGAGCTCTCCCAATCAACAGAGTAGATATCCTAGGCGGGAGGATCACCGAACTGTGCGTCTACACCTGCGGGCATGAAACGCAGCCCCCCCGAGGAAAGGGGGTCAGTACGGACAATGTACTGAGTATGTAAAGCATAAGGTAAAGATGACAGGATACCAACATGATAAGTCGAAACAAGATATCGCTACACATGTACCTTATAAGTGAAAATCATGCATATCTTTAACATATAAGGTGCCCAGCTTCCCTAGTAAGGGACTCAGCAAAATAATAATCATATATATACATCATACGTACCCGGCCCTCTAGTGAGGGACTCGGTGAAATAGTCATCATATCATCTCCGTCATTATCATCATCATAACCATCCTCATCACCAATCATATATAATATACATACCCGGCCCTCTAGTGAGGGACTCGGTGACATATGCAAGAAACTCCGCACGAACATTACCTGGCCCGGGACTCGGTGAAATGATAAATGACTCTATGCACGAGCAGAACAATATGAGCAACCATATGCAATTAAAATCATTTCTTATAACTCAATAGAACAATCAACGTGAACCAGCAAGGAGTATTACCAAAGATTAACGTTTTATCAAGATTATGAACCTTTAACACGATATGAAAACATAAAATCTCAATGACTCTAAGAAGCACTACCATAGATATGAGAAATCACCATAGCCTTAGACATAGCCGATATATAGAGGAATAGTTTGTGGAATCAAGAATATACGTCACCTAGATGCTCTAGAAGTAAGTATCAAACCTGTCCGTCATTCGCTCATTTTTAAAAGTCATGCCAAACAAAGAAAGAAAGGATAGCGTTACATACCGTATAGTCGAGCCGCACGTCCAATATTTACTGCTCAAGCTATTAATCTATAACAAGCAACAATCGTGCCGCAATGAGATAGACGTCGCGCTTTACTACTTATTGTAAGCTAGCTAATAATCTAACGAAAATCCGGCAGCACTTCCCCTATTTTCCTTACTTCGTCCCAATCCGACAACAACGCAAATTATCCACAGCAATACCAATAACACATATAACCCAACGAATCATATTAAACATATACATAACGCCAAACTAGAATTTCCCGCATTTTGCTTTAATCAAAACAGCCCAAACACTAACACGACACCACTAATAATCCGATTATGGTTTCCATTCATACTTAGCACATTCAATAACTAAAAAAAATTTCTTAAGCTACTGGTCACGCCCCCTTCTTAACATTAATGGCTAATTAACAATTGCATTCTAAGGAATTAACACACCAAGCAAAGAGATTACTAACCAAATTCTTTTGTAGCTGCTGGCCGAGAGTTGCATGGTTGGTTTTCTCCATTTCCATGGCTGCCTAAGCTAAGTGGTGAAGAAGATGATATGTTTGCAATGCATTTCACCACCTCATTCATATATGAAGTGGAGGCAGCCCCCCTCTACACGTGCCCCACTAAGGGCCAGCTCCCAATCTGATTTCTTTTAATTTCCCTTGAGTGGTGGGGCCCACTTGATTAATTTAATCCTAATCAGCCACTAATTAATCCCACACTTAATGTTAATGACACTTACATTAGCCAAATCATACTTAATATCACATTTGGAATTAACATCCTCTCCTAATATTTCTTTAATCACTTGGAAATTAAAATAAAATCTCATTCCCCGGACTTACATCGACTAGAACATGACGCGCACTACATATAAAAATACGAGGCGTAACATCCTTCCCCCCTTAGGAACATTCGTCCTTGAATGTTAAGTTAGCGTCTTACAAAAAATTCCAGCGAGGTCTCTCTAACAGTTATACCTATCAACCTGCATTCCGTAACTTACAGATGCCTCACAGAGTCACAACTTACTACATAATCTCGTTTATCAATCAATATAGTCAAGCTAGGAATTGAATTACCTGCAGGTACGGGGAACAAGTAAGGATACTTATTCTTCATTTCGTCTTCCGCTTCCCAAGTCATCTCCTCCCTATTATTATTTTGCCACAACACTTTGACGGAAGCCACATCCTTAGTACGTAACCTTCTAACCTGGCGATCAAGTATAGCTACGGGTTTCTCCTCATATGACAACTCCTCTGTTACCTGAACATCATCTACAGGGAATATTCTAGAAGGATCACCAATACATTTACGTAGCATCGATACATGGAAGACTGGATGTACCGCCTCCAAATCAGATGGTAGATCCAACTCATAGGCAACCTTGCCTATCCTACGAACAATCTGATAAGGCCCAATGTATCTCGGACTGAGCTTCCCCTTCCTGCCGAATCTCATCACACCCTTCATGGGTGATACCTTCAGGAATACCCAGTCACCAATCTGAAACTCCAAATCTCGACGCCGATTACCTGCATATGACTTCTGTCGACTCTGGGCTGCTAATAATCTTTCCTGAATAAGCTTCACCTTGTCAACAGCTTGCTGAATCATATCCAGGCCTCTTAACTTAGTCTCGCCAACATCGAACCAACCAATAGGTGACCTGCACTTCCTCCCATATAAGGCCTCGTACGGTGCCATCTGGATACTAGAATGGTAGCTATTATTATAGGCAAACTCAATGAGCGGCAAGTGGTCATCCCATCTACCTTTGAAGTCAATAATACAGACCCGCAACATATCTTCTAATGTCTAAATAGTACGCTCAGCCTGTCCATCAGTCTGAGGGTGAAATGCTGTGCTAAGGTTCACCTGTGTCCCCAATCCCTTCTGAAACGATCTCCAAAAGTTGGCTGTAAATTGAGCTCCTCTGTCTGATATAATAGACGTGGGAACCCTATGAAGTCTCACTATCTCCCTGACATATAACCTCGCATAATCTTCAGCCGAATAAGTAGTTCTGACTGGAAGAAAATGGGCCGATTTCGTCAGCCTATCTACAATAACCCATATAGAGTCATACTTCCGTTGAGTGCGAGGTAAGCCTGTAATGAATTCCATATTAATCATCTCCCATTTCCAAGTCGGGATCTCTATCTCCTATAATAATCCACCAGGCTTTTGATGTTCGATCTTGAATTGTTGACAATTCGGGCACTGAGCAACAAACTCCGCTATGTCCTTTTTCATGCCATCCCACCAGTATAAGCTTCTGAGGTCATGATACATTTTCGTTGACCCTGGGTGAATAGAATAACGGGCAGAGTGTGCCTCTCTCATAACCTGCCGTCGTAGCCCCGCAATATCAAGTACACACAATCTGCCTTCATATCATAACACTCCGTCAGGTGTAACCTTAAATGGGGTCTTTTCCTTTTGAAGAGCTGCATCTCTATACTGTGCCAGAATAGGGTCCTCGTACTGGTGTCTCTTTACCTCATCTATGATTGAGGACTCAGCAACCTCTCGAATAGAAACTCCACTATCTTCTGAATTAGCCAGACGGACTCCAAGGCTGGATAGCCGCTGAATCTCCCGAACCATCTCCCTCCTTTCTGGTTGTACATCTGTCAAGCTACCCATGGACTTACGGCTAAGAGCATCTGCAACAACATTTGCTTTCCCTGGATGATATAAAATATCAACATCATAATCCTTTAGCAACTCTAACCACCGCCTCTGTCGTAAGTTCAACTCCTTCTGTTTAAAGATATATTGGAGACTCTTATGATCTGTATAGATGTCCACATGGACACCATATAAATAATGCCTCCATATCTTCAAGGCATGAACCACGACTGCTAACTCCAGATCGTGAGTAGGATAATTCTTTTCATGCTTCCTAAGCTGTCGGGAGGCATAGGCTATAACTTTGCCATGCTGCATCAATACACATCCTAGCTCAACACTCGAAGCATCACAATAAATAACATAGCTGTCTGGTCCCTCCGGAAGAGTTAGGACTGGAGCTGTAGTCAATTTGTCTTTCAATAGCTGGAAGTTTCGCTCACAAGCATCAGTCCACTGGAACTTGGCTGCCTTTTGAGTTAGCCTTGTCAAAGGCGCTGAAATTGAGGCAAACTTTTCTACAAATCTCCTGTAATATCCTGCTAACCCCAAAAAGTTGCGTACCTCAGTAGGTGTCGTAGGTTTGGGCCAAGTCTTTACCGCCTCAATCTTCTGCGTGTCTACCCGAATACCATCAGCTCCAATAATATGCCCCAAGAATGCCACTGAAGTCAACCAGAACTTGCACTTGGAGAACTTAGCATACAACTTCTGGTGCTGAAGCACCCTAAGTACCGTTCTTAAATGGTCTGCATGCTCCTCTTCTGAACGTGAATAGACCAGAATATCGTCTATAAATAAAATAACAAACATATCAAGGAATGGTTTAAACACTCGATTCATTAAATCCATTAACACCGCTGGAGCATTAGTCAGCCCAAAAGACAGCACTCTAAACTCATAATGCTCGTATCGGGTCTGGAATGTCGTCTTTGGAATATCTGCCTCCCTTACCCGCACCTGATGATAACCTGACCGCAAGTCTATCTTTGAAAAACACTTAGCACCCTGCAACTGGTCAAATAGATCGTCAATCCTTGGGAGGGGATACCTGTTCTTTACTGTTACTTTGTTCAGCTGCCTATAATCAATACACATCCGCAGCGACCCATCCTTCTTCCTCACAAACAGTACCGGTGCTCCCCAAGGTGACGTACTAGGCCTGATGAAGCCCTTTTCTAGCAAATCTCTCAATTGCTCTTTCAACTCAGCAGGTGCCATTCTATAAGGAGGTATAGATATAGGTTGGGTATCTGGCAGTACATCTATAGTAAACTCTATCTCTTGTTCTGGAGGAAGGCCTGGAAGTTCCTCTGGGAATACATCGGGAAATTCATTAACTACCGGGACTGATTGAAGAGTCGGTGCCTCTGCCTTTATGTCATGCACCCGAACCAGATGATAAATATAGCCTTTTCTAACCATCTTCCTGGCCTTAAGGTATGAAATAAACTTACCTTTCGGCGATACTGTACTCCCCTTCCACTCTATAATCGGTTCCCCTGGAAATTGAAATCGAACTATCTTTTCTCTGCAATCAACATTAGCAAGCAGCCAACCAATCCATGCCCATGATAACATCAAACTCAATCATATTTAACTCTATTAGATCTGCTACAGTACGGTGACTATATATAACCACTGAACAATTCTTATATACTCGCGTAGCTATGACAGAATCTCCAACAGGTGTAGCTACCTCAAATGGTTCTATCAACTCAGACTCTATTCCGATCCTACTAGCAAGGAAGGGGGATATAAATGATAAGGTGGAACCTGGGTTTATCAATGCATACACACTTTGGGAGAATAGTGATAATATACCTGTGATCACATTAGGTGACGCCTCCTGATCCTGCCTACTAGTCAAAGCATATATGCGGTTCGAGGGACCGCTAGAACTGGAAGCTCCACCAGGACCTCTACCACGGCCTGCTGGCGCCTGAATACCCTGCCCCGTAGGGAGCATAGCCACAGAAGAAGATAAACCAGCAACGGACCCAGTAGGCAGTGCCATACCACCTACACTACCTCTAAGGTGACACTCCCTCATAGTATGACCCTAACGGCCGCAAGAAAAACACGCACCTGTAGCCCAACGACATTCCCCAGGATGGGACCTACCACAGCGAGAACACCGAGGCAAAGGTGGCCTCGACTGGCTCAAACCCCTGCCCATCTGTGACCCTGACGCCCTAGAGCTCTGACCAGCTTCCGAATATCCCTTACGATCGAACCCCCTACCCATGGAACATGGGGGTGCACTCTGTGCTGGCTGGGAAGAAAATCTAACATGCTGCTGAGTGGTGAGCTCCAATCGGTATCTGCCATATCCTACAAAGTTGGTGAATCACCCGAGACACAAATAGAAGAACGTCTAGGTGTAGAAGCACTGGCGGCAGTGATAATGAATTTTGATAATGAATGCATTGAAGAATATGGGTCATTAGTCGTTGCTCTTAATCGTGGTAATGTTCGGTTTAAACCGAAGAAATATGAGCTAGACATGAAGAATCGCGAGTCTCCACCCGCTAAACCATCTATAGAGGAGGCTCCAAAGCTAGAACTAAAAGCTCTCCCACCTCATCTCAGGTATGAATTTTTAGGAAACGGTGACACATTGTCGGTAATCATTGCATCAGACCTGAATGAACAACAAGTTGAGAGTTTGGTGAAAGTGCTAAAAAGGTTCAAAAGAGCTATTGGGTGGACCATTGCGGACATTATTAGGATCCCTCTTGGTATTTGTTCTCATAAAATCCAACTCATGCCCGATCATAAGCCAAGTATTGAGCACCACAGACGCTTAAATCCACCTATGCAAGAGGTCGTGAAGAAGGAAATCATAAAATGGTTAGATGCTGGAGTAATATATCCGATCGCTGATAGTAGTTGGGTATGCCCTGTTCAGTGTGTACCTAAGAAAGGGGGAATGACTGTGGTCCCCAATGAAAAAAATGAACTTGTTCCAATGAGGCCGGTGGCTGGATGGAGGGTGTGTATGGATTACCAGAAATTAAATGCATGGACCGAAAAGGACCATTTTCCCATGCCCTTCATGGATCAGATGTTGGATAGACTCGCTGGAAAAGGGTGGTACTGTTTTCTTGATGGTTATTCAGGGTATAATCAGATTTCTATTGCACCAGAAGATCAAGAGAAGACCACTTTTACTTGTCCATATGGGACCTTTGCGTTCAAGAGAATGCCGTTTGGGTTGTGCAATGCACCCGCCACATTTCAGAGAGGTATGATGTCAATATTCTCCAACATGGTAGAAGATACTATTGAGGTTTTTATGGATGATTTTTCTGTGGTTGGTGAATCATTCGAGCGATGTTTGAGCCATTTATCTGAGGTTCTTAAGAGATGTGAAGACTGCAATTTAGTAATCAACTGGGAAAAATGCCACTTCATGGTCAAAGAAGGTATTTTTTTGGGCCATCGTATTTCAGAAAAGGGCATAGAAGTTGATCGAGCCAAAGTCGAGGTGATAGAGAGACTTCCTCCACCTATCTCTGTAAAAGGTGTGAGAAGCTTTCTTGGGCATGCAAGTTTTTACAGGAGATTCATCAAAGATTTCTCAAAAATTGCACATCCGTTGTGCAAACTGCTGGAGAAAGATTGTAAATTTTATTTTGATGAATCATGTCTTAAAGCATTCAGCAATCTAAAAGAAAAATTGGTATCAGCACCTATCATTATTTCTCCGGATTGGAGCAGTCCATTTGAGGTTATGTGTGATACTAGTGGGGTTGCCCTTGGTGTGGTATTGGGACAAAGAAGGGACAAAATCCTTCATCCCATTTACTATGCTAGTAAAGCCCTCAATGAAGCTCAGAAGAACTATACAGTAACTGAACAAGAGCTCCTTGCAGTAGTATTTGCTTTTGAAAAATTTCGCTCCTATTTGCTAGGTACTAGAGTTATAGTGCATACTGACCATTCAGCCCTGAGATATTTGATGGCAAAGAAGGATGCGAAACCGAGGTTAATTCGTTGGGTATTACTACTGCAAGAATTTGACTTTGAGGTAAGGGATAGAAAAGGGACCGAAAATCAAGTTGCTGATCACTTGTCCCGTTTAGAAGATGAAGCTATGAGAGAGTTGGGGGATAAGACTGATATTGATGACACATTCCCCGATGAGCATGTATTGGCTGCCTCACAAGACTTGATTCCATGGTTCGCAGATTTTGCAAACTACTTAGCTAGTGATATTGTTCCATCGGACTTGTCTTTTCATCAAAGGAAAAAGTTCATGTACGATGTGAAGAAGTTCTTTTGGGATGAACCATACTTATATAGGAACTGTGCTGATGGGCTTATTCGGCGTTGTGTGCCAGAAGTTGAGATGTTGAGTGTTTTAGAGGCATGCCATTCCTTACCCTTTGGTGGACATCATAGTGGTATCCGGACTGCGCATAAGATCTTACAATGTGGTTACTATTGGCCAACTATTCATCAAGATGCTCATGAGTTCACCAAAGCATGTGATAGATGCCAAAGAGATGGCGGCATTTCAAGAAAGCAAGAGCTCCCTCTAAACCCCATCCTTGTGATTGAGTTATTTGATGTTTGGGGCATTGACTTTATGGGTCCGTTTGTGAGTTCTCATGGAATGAAGTATATATTAGTAGCAGTTGATTATGTATCTAAGTGGGTGGAAGCTATCGCTCTCGCGAACAATGAGGGGAAGAGTGTCACTACATTCTTAAAAAAAATATATTCTCTCGATTTGGTACCCCATGGGCAATTATTAGTGATGGGGGATCCCACTTTTGCAACAAATTGTTCAAGGGATTATTGGAGAAATATGGAGTTCGCCATAATGTGGCCACTCCTTACCATCCTCAAACTAGTGGGCAAGTTGAAGTATCAAATAGGGAGATCAAACAGATTTTGTCAAAAACAGTGAACGCTAGTAGAACAGATTGGTCAAGGAGATGATGCTCTTTGGGCTTACCGGACAGCGTATAAGACTCCCATAGGTATGTCCCCATACCAACTAGTATATGGGAAAGCATGTCATCTTCCGGTTGAATTAGAGCATAAAGCCATGTGGGCTATGAAGAAGTTAAAAATGGACTGGAACGAAGCTGCAGAACAACGGTTAAATGGGTTAAATGAACTCGATGAATTCGCCTAAAAGCTTATGAAAGCTCAGCCCTCTACAAAGAAAAGATGAAGAAGTACCATGACCTAAAAATCGAGAAACGAGAGTTTATGATTGGGGATTCGGTGCTTTTATTCAACTCTAGATTGAGCTTATTTCCGGGCAAGCTCAAGTCCAAATGGACTGGCCCTTACTTGATCACCCAACTATTCCCTCATGGAGCGGTTGAGTTGGAGAACAAGGAAGGTGTGCGGTTTAAGGTGAACGGACAACGTCTAAAAATCTATATAGGTCATGCGGAATCGGCGAATGAGGTGATTGAGGCATATCATCTTGATGAAGTCTGAGTAATCAAGTGTCCTCAGTCGTGCCGCGACATTAAATCAGGCGCTGGTTGGGAGGCAACCCAATATGTATCATCTAACCACTTTATAATTTTCTTTCCAGTAACGGTAGCATTTTCTACTAATGGGTTGTAAATTTTCAGGTAGCACATCTCCAGGAAGTTCTGTAGAAAATTACTCTGCGACATTCACTGACAGATACATGTAACGGACCGTCACGCCTGTGACGGACCGTCGCATTACTCCGTCGTGCCAGGTACGTTCCTTATTGTTTTGAAGAATTAGGGCACATACGATGGAACCTATGACGGACCATCACAGATACGACGGACCGTCATCAGGGTTTCGTCACTTTACTACCCGGCTACCCGACCCGACCCGGCTAAGGAATTTCAAAAGTTTTTAAAATTTTTTAAACCCCCACACCTTCATTAAACCGTTTCTTTCCCTCTCTCTCCCATTTCCTCCCCTTTCAATTTCCTTCTCTTCCCAAATTCCCCACATTCTCCCTTTTCCCATCCCAAATCTCCCTTCTTGGTCGGAGTCTGCTGCTGTGCTTATCAGTTTTCTTGTTGGGTGCCATCACTCCCGTGTTGTTTTCTCCTCTTCCAAGGTATGTGTTTCTGAAACTCTACCCATTTACTCTTCTTTTAGGTTTTTATTTAGTATTAGCATGTGGGTCTTTGATCTTTGACCATATATTGTCTAACCTAGGTTATTAATCCTACGAAATGCCTGGATAAAACTCGAGAAATTAGGGCTTTAGACTTGTAAATTTGATAGGTATTTAGGTTAAAGAGCGTTAGAGAAATGTTGGGTCTTTGGTTTGAATCACATGGGTTGATTGTGGCATCCCCAGTTCTGTCTCTGAATGACAGCACGAAAACCCGATGACGGACCGTCGTACCCACGACGGACCATCATAGGGTTCGTCCCAACTCCCCACAACTTGTTTCCTCCAAGTGTCCACCGACGGACACATGTGACGAACCGTCATACCCACGACGGTCCGTCCTGCACAACCGTCGTCACGATCAGAGACCCCTGTCCTAAGGGTCTCAACACGTTTTCTAAGTGTCCACTGACGGACACATGTGACGGACCATCATACCCACGACGGTCCGTCCTGCACAACCGTCGTCATGGTCAGAGACCCCTGTCCTAAGGGTCTCAACACTTTCTCTAAGTGTCCACTGACGGACACATGTGATGGACCGTCATACCCACGACGGTCCGTCCTACACAACCGTCGTGACGGTCAGCGACCCCTGTCCTAAGGGTCTCACCACTTTCTCTAAGTGTCCACTGACGGACACATGTGACGGACCGTCATACCTACGACGGTCCGTCCTGCACAACCGTCGTGACGGTCAGAGACCCCTGTCCTAAGGGTCTCAATATTTTTCCTAAGTGTGCACTGACAGACACATGTAACGGACCATCATACTCACGATGGCCCATCCTGTACAACCGTCGTACCAGTCAGAGACCTTCCTTCTGATACTCTATATTCCCAAGTATTACATGATGGACCCCAAGACGGTCCGTCATACGCACGACGGGCCGTCACCAGGTTTGTCGTGCCTTACTGCTACTTCAGAGCTGTTATCACTGGTTTGAATTTATATGTATTATTGTCTCATTTTTTTTCTTGTCATGTTTGCTCCTTCTAGTACTAATGATGATTCGTTACAGGTACTACCTCTCATGGCACCTAAACAAGATCGCGTTTATGCACGTGGGCGTTCTAAATCTGTCGCCCCGTCTGCCCGACTGGTGATAGGCTATGATGATGAGCATGATCCCGAGTACGTGCCCCCAGGCACTGCTACTACAGCATGAGCTCCACGTGCACCGAGAGTCACGCCCAAGAAGGTGGCGTCCGACGTAGTCACTGCCTCCCAGTCTGATGAGGAGCGCACACTGACCGGCACACCTTCTGGATCAGCTGCCCAAGACGAAGGAGCATCTGGCTCCTTAGGAGTTTCGTGGTCAGAGGAAGCCTCCGGGTCCGCAGAAGCCTCTGCCCCCGCCACAGCTACATAGTCTGCCTCGGACGATGAGGCTGACAGCACTGACTCCACCCCTGGCTCACCAACTGGAGTCCCTGCCCCGGTTGCCGATCAGCCCAACCGGTGGTGTGTCGACGGGTAATACAAAGTATACTTAGACGCCAAGGTTCTCAATGACAAAGGCGTCATGACACGGACCCTTACACTGGAGAGGCGGGTCCTTACGGGAAGTCTCCCCACCATGCCAGATATTCACACTCTTTTCACCAGACACCGGCTGGAGTGGACGGCTCATTCTTTGGGCCGCTATAGTGAGGAGCTAGTCCGTGAGTTCTATGCCTCTTATGTGGCCACTCTCCGATCACAGATAGATAGGTGGTCTGCCCCCGCCAAATAGGCCCCACTTGAGCACGTCCAAGTATGCGGCATAAGGTCGACATCTCCCTACCAGCCATCCGCCGATATCTGTACGGCGAGGATGTTGACACCACCAGGACACCTCTCACCGCCGAGTTCGACTACCGGTGGCATATTGTTAAAGAGGGCCGGTTCATACGCGAGCCACCGCTGGGAGAGACCACCAAGAGGTGGATGGCCCAGCACTTGTCTATTGATGGAGAGGCTGCGGATTGGGTGATGGAGCCGAAGGGAGCCATCAGGAAGGCCAACTTGACCTTTACGGCCAAGTTTCTTTGGTTGATAGTCCGCCACTGCCTCTCCCCCACTGCTGCTGATAATATAGTCACATGGGATCGTGTAGTTCTGATGGCCGCAATGATGGCAGGGTTCAAGGTCGATTTCGCTTGGCTTCTCCAGGCGGTCATGCACGAGAGGGCCTTCAAGGTCACCACGACTTACCCTTTTCCTTGCATGATTTTCTCTTCATGCAGATCCGCAGGTGTGCCCATTTGGCATATTGACCAGCTCAGGACCCCGCAAGGAAATGTTGACATCGGCCTCATCAGGGATGAGGCCAATGAGTTGGCCCCACACAAAGGGCCCCGCCCGGAGGTGGTCCCACTCGGTGAGAACCTGGCCGATACCATAGAGCATGCTCATACGGCTTCCCAGGCTGCTTCTGCACACACTGACACTACCCCGGTCGAGTCTATCCTGGGTAGTAGCACTGCCCGAGCTCCTCTCGCTCGGCTCCTTACGCCACTCTGGTCCCACTTGCTAGGGTCCAGAAACTCGAGGCACAGATGGCTACACTTCTGCATCACATCCAGCCTTGGATGCAGAGGACTATTGCTGAGGCAGAGGAGCGCATGGAGCGCAAGATGGCACAGCACACAGAGAGGAAGATCGCAGAGGTACATCAGCGCTTAGGCGCTTTTGAGTTGCGAGTGCTAGCCCGACCAGCACCTCCGGTGGACATGTCGACCCTTCAGGCTGCGGTTGAGAGTCTGTGGGCTGATATTGATACGATCTTAGAGGCGAGGGTGCCTGAGTCTGAGGCCCCTTCTGCAGAGCCTGCTGATGACACAGTGATGGCTGCTCTTTTGCCACTTCTGATGTTCCACCACTTCCCCCACGAGAGCATGCCAAGAGACGCAGGGGTCGAGAGGAGGATGAGGCTAGGGCGAGGAAGAAGGAGCGCCGTGAGATGGAGGCTGCGAGGAGAGCCTCAATTGCTGACAAGGAGGCCCATAAGTTGAGGGCTGTAGAGTTAGCTGCCGGGGCGTCTAGCTCCAAGATTGTAGATACTGTGGGAGGCACTACTGATGGTGCTGTTGATGCTGCGGACATTACTGAGGGTGTCCAGACTACGCAGGGAGTGAGTTCCGGTGAACCGGACCCACCAGCTTGGTGATCGCCGGCGCTTAGCGCCTCAGGTTTGCTTCACTTACCTTTCGCGTAGTTTAGTTTTTCTATGCATTGAGGACAATTGCATATCTTTTGTTGGGGGTGGGGTAAATGGAAAGTGAGTACTTGGGTGAATTCTGAGTAGCCCAAGTTCACGATCCTCTTTTGGGGTTTTCTTGCCTGTGTTCTTTTTCCCAAAAGACTGATTACTTTTATTGTTGAACCGGCATGTCATATCTTATGTACATAGTATAAATCTGAAGCATGATGGCTAAAATAAATATGATATCTCGATAATCAAAATGATGCATGACTAGGCATAGTAAGTGATAATTGTGTGGTTTGAAACATGAAATAAAGATACACTACTGCATGATCCTGAATCTAAGACTTGAACTAGGTGTCTAATAATCTGGGAATGCAAGGAATGTCAAGTGAGTGTGAGGTGAATTCAAATGTCCACCATCAATACTGAGCTAGAACTTGCCTAGTTAGTCCTGCTAAAAGTGAGTCAAATCAATAAATTAGTAAAGGATCATAGGCCCTTGTTCGAAATAGTCAATCTTGAGCCTAAAAATAACAGAAAACCAAATGAAGTTAATCCCTTTTTGATCCAAATGAATTGAGCTTAAAATAGATCTTTCTTTTTCACCACAAATGATCTTCTCTGGGAACAATGTGTTGGCCCTGGTCCCTCCTTGGACATGTGCACCTCAGTTTATGCCAAAAGCTTAGTTGAGGGTGGCTAATGCAGAAAGCAACCTTGTTTTGGCCCTGACCCAACTATGGGTATTGTGAACCTTGACTCATGGCAAAATCATGAGTTGAGGGTGACTGTTATAATGAAAACCCCGAAAAGTGGGGTTGAAAGAATGAAGAGAAAGAAAGAATAAAACAGAAGTGACTAAAAAAAAAAAAAATATATATATATATGAATAAAAAGCAAAATAAACATAAGAAAAGAGAAAAGTCACTTACATATAAGGATAAGAAAGGGAAAACAGCAAAGTGAAAAGAAAATTGAGTAATAGGGCGAAATAAAATGATAAAAAGGTGGTACGCTTAGCCGATATGTCAAGGAGGGCAACAAGTCACTAAAGTATACCTAAACATACCCTACCTGACCCTGAGCCTATGTTACAATCTAAAAAAGTCCTATTGTGATCCTAAGAGTTGTATGGCGAACTTGAAGTAGTGAAAATAAGGGCAAGCCTATGGAAATATGTATAAATGAGTTGTGAATTTGTTCTGAGAGTGAGTGTCGAAAAGTGATCCTTATACTCAAACTAAAATCACTGTGTGAAAAATGAGGATGTTATTTGAAGTGAGGACAGTAGTTGAAACACCAGAAATATTAGCATCTCGGTGAGAAATTGAAGAGGATAGGTGTCATTGCGTAGTGAGTCTGTGTCATGGTCTGATTCTACACAAGTCAATGCCTAATAGTGATACCATGCATGAACATAATGAGAATAATCGGGATTGATAGCCAAATGATTGCGAAAGTTAAAATATGGATACTTTTGTATAAAGATTTTGTAGTGAGTCATAGTGCGTTGCTTGAGGACAAACAACAAATTTAAGTTGAGGGTGTTGATGTACCGTGGTTTCACGGTATTTCTAATGCTTTTTCCTTAAGTTTAATGTGTGTCGAAAGCCTTTTTGTGTTGATTTTTATGTAAGTTTCTCTTTATTTGCAGAAAATCTATCCAAGGATGAATGCGGAAGTTTTTGAGAAAGAAATGCAGAAGAGACCACCTACGGAACTTATAACAGTCCGTCGAGGCTGTGACAGTCCGTAGGTGGCATCGTAGTGAGGAGAGAAGTTGCTGAAGGAAGATGGGGAAGTCTAACCAAGTGTGGGATTACGGAAGTCCGTGACGGACCGTCATAGCCACGACGGTCCGTCCTGCTTGTTCGTTGTGATGATCAGAGAAGTAGTCCAGTACCCAAATTCCAAAAAGTTCAAGTATTTTGGAACGAAGACCCTCGACGGACCGTCGTGCTTGAAATGGTCCGTCATACCTATCCGTTGAGGGGAATGAAGAAAGCAACAGAAGAATGTGTGAAGTATGGGACGACTGAGGCCATGACGGTCCGTCGTGTCCATGATGGTCCGTCACGTGGTCCGTCAATCCAGACGCGTTTGGACAGATTTTTAGTAAATAGAATCCTTCTTTGATTAGATTTTGTTTTTATTATAAATAGTTTGAAAAAACCTCGTTTTTGGGGTTAGACTTTCTGGATAATTTTTAGTTCTCTTATTATTATTGAACTCTCGATTTTGGAAATTAAGATACTTTTTCGGGAATTGATTGTTGGTGATTTTGTTGATTAATCAAGTTAAATTCTAGAAATTTATTCGTTCTCATAAAAGTAAGTGCATGAATTCTTCCATTAAGAATATGAATTGTGTAATTATGAACATGTGTAACTAAACCTCATAGCTAGGGTTGTGGGAACCATGGGTGAATAACAAGGTAAAAATCTAACTTAAATAACGATTCTAGAGTGGTATTTTGCATGTATTGATAATTCTTTCGTGTAGAAGTCTTTTTAACGGATGGCCAACGTTAGAACTCGCCTTAATGCTACTTACCGGACCAAGGAGGTAGATAATAGGAAAAGAATTATCAACATAGATTTTGTGTAGACTATCTAATAGGCTAGTATTGGTTGGTACGAGTTAAAAACTTAGTCAAATACCGAATACGATGTTTAATATGAGGTAAAGATAAGGGTTAGTATAGCAACACCCGTAGCCGGACCAAGGTGCGGAGTGAAATTCTCTAGATGCCGGACCAAGGATTTAGAGATACATAACTTATCACTTTACATGCAAGATATTAGGGTAGAATTGTTATAGTTAGATTTACCAAGTTAGGAACCTGTGGGGAACACTTAAGCCCTAGTTACTTTTATAATTTGATCCAACTCCGAAAGCTGAATCTGTTAGTTGTTCATTTTTATTTAGTTAATCATTTTTATTAATTTAGAAATAAAACCCCTCCTTTTTGTCTTTTATTTTCTCAGAAAATAGTTGGCTATATAATAGTAATAATAGAATATAGTTAAGTCTGAACTATTTTCCTTGTGGGATCGATCCCAACCTCATTAGTTGGGTTCTTTACTTGATACGACCGCTTTACTTCTTATTTGAGAAGTAAATTTGAGCGTATCAGAGGCTAGAATATAAATTAAGCCCTTCATATTCCTTAATCATGTGCCTACATGGGATATGTCCAAGTTCTACCATTGGCAAGTAGAACAACCTCATTGGAGTAGGATAGAACACAGGATTCCATATTTTGCTACCATGAGCTACTGTCGGTTATTGCCTATTCTCATCATTTGGGATACCTATTAGCATTAGAGAAGTTCAATGAAGTTTAGGTGGTGGTATGGGACGCTATCTAGACATTGTACAATAGGCT
The DNA here is from genome assembly GCA_016801875.1 of Solanum sitiens. NCBI lineage: Eukaryota > Viridiplantae > Streptophyta > Magnoliopsida > Solanales > Solanaceae > Solanum > Solanum sitiens. The sequence continues at coordinate 231,998 of JABWTJ010000499.1, read as the reverse complement.
TTGAAGATGTTAGTGAGAGTCCCTAGGTCTTCTCCAAGACCATTACTTGAATGTTCTGTATGTGATGAATATCTCTTAATGAACTAATGAAGAAATGACTTATGTTAGAAAGTATGTATATGGATGACTACCTAATCCAGAGTGACTTAGGATTCCTTAGTTAAAGGGTGAAGATGGCATAAGGGATGATCTCTTTATGTCTTATCTATGGAAGTCTTGAGAATGACTCTAGTAAGGGAAGTTGGTTGATTCTTTAGGCATGATCTAAACTTAGGTAGTCTTAAGGATTATTTAGGTAACCTTGAAGAGAGGGTATGGGCTTTCTCTTCTAGGAGTACTTAAGTAAGTCTTTTGATAGCATGTGTATGGAGCATGTCATATTATACATGTTATGTGGTTTGGTGTAGTGTAAGTGTGTATGTGTCTCATTATGAGTAGTCTTGAGGATCATTTAGGCATGCTTAGAGAGGGTGTATGGGCGATCTCTCTTTGTATTGCTTAAGTGAGTCTTAGAATAGATTTTAGTGAGCGAATTACATTTAGAAAGTGTCCAAGGTGAACTATAAGGATTTCTTAAAAATGTGATAATTGGTCTAAGTGATTTCTTATGTGTTTCTAAGTTGATAAATGTTTTCTTATGATTATATTATGATATTTAAATCGAAAGATGCATATTTCCAATAAATGGCGATTTTCATGATTTTTATGCAGTATGCCATACTTAGTACATGTGGTTTTACTAATTGCATGCTTTTATCTATCACTATAGTGGTTGGTAGGTGAGGAGCATTTGGGAAGCAAGACTTGGATCGTTGAATTATTGAAGTGAAGTTGAAGTATGTCCTCATTTGGCTCGAAGGCATAGATGTATTTTATGTTTCTTATTGAAGTATTGTAATAGACTTAAGTATTTCTATATTCGTATTGTGTATGGGCCGTGTCCCAAGTATTCTCGTGTCTAAGCTTTGATGAGATTGAGACTTAGTATTTCCTATGACTTTATATCAAAGAGTTTTTAAAGACTTATAGAATTTTTTGTGAAAAGTTTTAATTCCGCACTACTTTTCACTATGTATATGTGATGAACGGTACGGAAGGGCTTGTATAAGACCTCCGACAGGTCGAGTATGCCGGTTGCACTCCTAGACTGCCATATCTTCTAGGGTGTGCTCTCGGGATGTGATAGTTAAATTAAGCGTTTCTAGATGTTGTATGTATAATGTGCTATATGGTATGGTTTTGAGCTGGTACTTGTATCTCTATTCGTGGAAGTGTTCGGAGAGTGGCAAGTGTCATTCTAGGACGAATGTTGTCCAAGTAGGGGAGATTGTAAGATCCCGAAAATGACTTTGGTGAACTAGAGACTAACATATTTTTAATGATAATCTAAGGTCCTAAAATTGTCTATGATGTGGTATTAAGGCAGTGTCTAAGAGTTTAGGTGCATTGGAAGTCAAACGTCAATGGCCAACTAAGACGTTTGATGACTAAGTCTTCTATGTGCCAAATTATTATGTTATAAGGTCCTTAAATGATTTATTATGGCGTATATAGGCAGTGTTTCAAGTTTCGATAAGTTTGGAGGTCAAACGTCCAAGAACGTCCATGTTGTTCGAAAGATGTGCCTTGAAATGACCTTGTATGTCTAAGCATGTTTCATCGAGTTACGTGTTTGTTTTGGGTGAAATTTATGTGAGAGGTCAAAAACTCATATAAGAGAATGTTTGGTTTGTAAACGTCCGGGAAATTATCCCCAAGGACCATCTAAGGGCCCTTGAGGAAGGACCCTTCATGTTGCCAAAAACTGTCTCTGTCTAAGTCAGCCCAACCATCGGTTGGGAATCGACGCCCAGTGGGCTAGTCGACGCCCCGTTGGTGGTGTCTCATCGTTTGGGAATTAGTCGTGGGAGAGGAGGTACCAAAGTCATGCCTCAGTCCCAGACCATGGACCAGCAGGACGGTTCATTGGTCAAAGGACAGGCCGTCGATGGTCCATCCGTGGATGGTATTGTGTCCCTGCGTGCAGTTCATTATTAAGTGAGGAGTGAAAGTGTAAATTCACCCTACTTCCAAATAAGAGGATTCGTGGTTCCTTAAGGGTCTTTTGGGTATTTTATACATGTATATATATCTTTAACACTTAGAAGAATTCATTCTTCCAAATCAAAACCTCAAAATCCCTTAGAAATTCCATAAGACTCCATTAAAGCCAAAACTCATGGAAGAGCTTGGATTGGAGATTTGAGTGGAGATTCTTTATCAAATTGGAGGATTAGCTTCATTAAGGTATGGTTTTTTATCCTTGAAACTCTATTCATCAAGGAGACCAAATTCAAAGAAGTTTTCTAAAGTTTTCAAAGATGAATTGTCCAATTTCATGATCTATCCATGGGTTCTTGCATTAAAGGTTTTTAATCATCGAATTGTGATTTGAATTTTTGTTAATTAGATGATTTTTACTCAAATAACCTATGAACCCATGTAATTGATGAACCCTAGTTTTTGACTACTTTATGGGTTAAGTGATATTGTCTTAATGCTTATGAAATATGGTGTAGTTTTCTATGTGTTATCCAATGATGTAAGAATTATATTCAATTGATATATAATTGGTCTTAGATTGATAAATCTATATTGAATTTATTTATATTCATTTAGTATTATAGTTTATGTATTGAATTGATGTTCATGGCCATGGGTAAGGGCCTTATGATATTGAATTGGATAGAAGTGTTGAGGATGTAGTGGTGATACGCTGCCCTAATTCCCTTTATTTTATGTTAATTAGACTTCAATTATGTTGTGATTGGTATGGTCCACTTATGGTGGCGGTGTTATGTGATTGATGTGGCCTTGTCGGCGTTATATTAATTATTATGATGATAATGGCCTTGTCGGCAACTATTTGAAGTAACATGATGATCTGTGTAGTTGATTATGTGAAGTGTGATCATATCTACCAATATGTGAATTAATGTGAAAGTATGTGTTCTTCTACTGATGTTATTTAGGTGATCATGTTAGACTATGACTACGTGTTCATGTGTTTAGTCTTAGAGTTGATGCATGATTTTTCCAACTTGACTATATGAGTCTATGATGTTATATTGATGATGATATAGTAGTGTATAGGATGACTTGAAGGTTATAATGGTTTCTCCTATGTGCTTCTAGAATGACATGTAATATGTAATAAAGTAAAGTATGTTGTGTCTTGTTTTTGTAGACTTGTGTCCCTTACTTGATGCATGCATGAAAGTGAATATGTGATGTCTTGACTTAGGAGGATAAAGCATCTTAGTCTTGTATGAATGAATGATATGTGAGTCCTTGAATGATGATAAGAGTGTCCTTTATGTGAAACCTTGAACCTAGTGGTAAGGTTATGAACTTTGAAGTAGAGAGCCGTAATGGTATACTTGATGTAATGAATGATGGACTTAAAGTTGATTAGCTGGAACAACATCATATAAAACCTTAGGAAAGTCATAATGAGCTTCTTTTCGCCATTGTAAGGCAGCCTTAGGGGACCTGTTCGGTAGGGTAAATGCAATTGGGTTACGAACTTGATATGGAACCCCTTTGTATGAACCGTAATGTGAATTATTCTATGAGAACAAAGGCTAGCACCGAGTGAGTATGGCAAGGGAAGTAGTTCTAGATAAAGTATGAGGCTAGAATACAAATTAAGACCTTCATATTCCTTAACCATGTTCCTATATTGGATGTGTCTAAGTTCTACCACTGACAAGTAGAACAACCTTATCAGAGTAGGATAGAACTCCGGATTCCATGTTTTTCTACCATGGTCTATGTCGGTTATTGCCTATTCTCATCATGTGGGATACCTATTAGCATTAGAGAAGTTCTTTGAAGTTTAGGTGGTGGTATGGGACGCTATCTAGACATTGCACAATAGGCTTTGAAGATGTTAGTGAGAGTCCCTAGGTCTTCTCCAAGACCATTACTTGAATGTTCTTTATGTGATGAATGTCTCTTAATGAACTAATGAAGAAATGACTTATGTTAGAAAGTATGTATATGACTGATTGACTAATATAGAGTGACTTAAGGATTCCTTAGTTAAAGGGTAAAGAGGGCATATGGGATTATCTCTTTATGTCTTATCTATGGAAGTCTTGAGAATGACTCTAGTTAGGGAAGTTGGTTGATTCTTTAGGCATGATCTAAACTTAGGTAGTCTTAAGGATTATTTAGGTAACTTTAAAGAGAGGGTATGGCCGTTCTCTTCTAGGAGTACTTAAGTAAGTCTTTCGATAGTCTTGGTAAGGAAATTATCATATTATACATGTTATGTGGTTTGGTGTATTGTAAGTGCGTATGTGTCTCATTATCAGTAGTCTTGAGGATCATTTAGGCATGCTTAGAGAGGGTGTATGGGCGGTCTCTCTTTGTTTTGCTTAAGTGTGTCTTAGAATAGCTTTTAGTGAGGGAGTTACATGCTAGAAAGTGTCCAAGGTGAAGTTTAAGGACTTCACTGTACAGTAAAGGGACTTCACTGTAACAGTGAAATGGGTTCACTTTAAAGTGACCTTAAAAATGTGATAATTCGTCTAACTGATTTTTCATTTGTTTCTAAGTTGATAGATGTTGTTCTTATGATTATATTATGATATTTAAATCAAAAGATTCATATTTCTAATAAATGTCCGTTTTCATGATTTTTATGCATTATGCCATACTTAGTACATGTGGTTGTACTAATTTCATGATTTTATCTATCTCTATAGTGGTTGGTAAGTAAGGAGCATTTGGGAAACAAGACTTGGATCGTAGCATCATTCAAGTGAAGTTGAAGTATGTCCTCATTTGATTCAAGGGCATAGATGTCTTTTATGTTTCTTATTGAAGTATTGTTATAGACTTAAGTATTTCTATATTCGTATTGTGTATGGGCCGTATCCCAAGTAGTCTCGCTTCTAAGCTTTGATGAGATTGAGACTTAGTATTTCCTATGATTTTATATGAAATAGTTTTTAAAGACTAATGTTTTGTGAAAATGTTTAAGTCCGCACTACTTTTCACTATGTATATGTGATGAATGATATGGAAGGGCTTGTATAAGACCTCCGAGAGGTCGAGTACGCCAGTTGCACTCCGAGAGTGCCATATCTTCTAGGGTGTGCTCTCGGGATGTGACAGAAAAATTAAGCGCTTATTGGGAGGCAACCCAATTTATAGTGTAACTTCTTATTTTTTTTATTTTTTTTTGTGTGTGTTATTGTTACGGGTTTTGGAGAAGTTTGAGTATCCAAAATTTGAAGCAAAGTAGCACATTTGAGCATAAGTGTGGGGTGACAACCCTTGATGAAAATTAAGATTTAGTGCTACTAGCTAGGCCTAAAAGGCCTCAGGGACTTTTTCTAACACTTGTTTTAAATTTTGTTTGATGCTTTGGGGACATAACATCTTTTAATGTCTGGGGTGGAGGAATAAATAACTAGTTTTAATTGTTTTATTGAGTCTTTTGTTTTTTTAGTATGGTTTGTTCTTTTCTGGAAAATAGTCCCTTTTGAACCGAGTGTCTTTTATTTTTTAAGGAATAATTTTTTTGACGTTTTTTAGTGAAATGAACAGAACTTTTTGAGTGGTGTGTTACTTGCTATTCAGGTCTAACTTTTTAATAGTACTTTCTTGTGAATGCTTGACTGATAAAGAAATTTCAGATTTTTTGACACCTAAGCTCATGGTTGTGACTTATTATATTCCTTATTTTATTTTGTAGTTTTTTATGATCCTGTCTCTCTTAGAAGTTGAACTTATCAATCATGATTGATACTTGTGCCATGTGTTGTGAGAATTTGTTTATTCCATGTTTTGCATCACTGTCTAGAACTTTTCTTGCATGTTATTGAAGCGGCAAAAGAAGTGATGCTTTTTTTTAGGAGATCATAATAGGCTTTCTTTGATTTTTTTGTAAATTTTAGCCTTTTCAGATATTACATCACTAGTCACACTTTTTGAGCGTGTAGCCTTTTGTTGGTAGAAATATTTTTCCCTTGACTATTTTGTTGAATCCATAGGTTTTGTACCTTACTTCCTTGAGAATTATAGCATAAACTTATTCTAATTATCATTTGTGATAAAGAGGGATGGTTGAGTGAAAGCTAATCAATGAAAGCCACAAGGTGATTAAAAATCCCACTTTGGAAGAATATGATGTGAAAGAAAAAAAGAGGAACAAATAAAATTACTTTGATGATTGCCTTGGTCCTTCCAAGGACATCGTGCATCTTAACGCATGTAAAATATATCATTTGAGGGTGGCTATTATGAAGAAAAACTTTTTAAAAATATTTAAACATTCTTGAGATTATGAGAATTACTTGTGAAATAATTATTGAAGAGAGGGCTGAAAATAAAGAGTACAAAATAATGGGTGATGAAGTCTAAAATTGAAAAGTGCTTGAGGAAGTGTAAGTCACTATTATTATGTTTTACTACCTGTCCCCTAGCCAACAGTACAACTTGTTAAAGTGCGATTTGATTCTATTCAAGCTTGCTTAATCAATAGAGATGTACTTAATGGACAAGCCTATGATTATTTGTGCATTCATGTGAATTTTCTTTGTGAGTGTTAGAGTTGTTCTTTGATGCTAAGTCCTTAATTTCAATCTTTTGAATCGAGTGTGTGGACTATTTTTTTTTATGAGGGCACTTGTTTCATGATGGATATGTGATTTTATTAACTTCCATTGATTAGAGTAGCTGAACAAGCTTAAATTTGATGAGTTCAAAATATTTCCTTGAGGTTAGGAGATTAAAGGTTTGTTGTTTATTTGAATATCTAGCATAACGATTGAGAAATTGTACTTGATGTTTTTGCAAGATTCCAAAATTTTCTAAGTTAAGCCCAAGCAATTCTTAAATTTTCGTATAAGGTCATACTCAGTGACTCTTAATTTTCTTAGGTTTTAAGGTATATTTCTTAGTGTGCAAAGGATTTTCAATATCAATTAAGGTCATTAGAAAACTCTTGCACAAAGTAGAGTTGAAAGTTTCCTTACCAAATAAGTTAGACATAAGATTTTATTTGGGTAAACTTCAAACGACCATATCTCTTAGAATATAAAGAACTACGTGATCCATTACCTATGAAATTAAAGGTATTTGAATCTTCTTTCCAACTCCATCAATCTAGTTTTTGAGTAAAAAGATATGACCATTTTGAGTTAATAGTATAGTGCAGTTCCATTTTGGCCGTGGGAAAATAGTAATTAAGGTAATTTCCTCTCCTTTTCCCACTAGGAAAATCTAAAAAAACGGATTTCACGAGTCCTATAAAGCCCTACATAATCCTGATTCCATCTTGAAATTCATCATTCTCTTCTCTGTCAAACCCTAGGGCAAAACCTCAAGAAAAAAAAATCAAAGTAGAAGGCTCCATTCAAGAAAATTCAAGATTTGTCAAGACTCTTTAAATAAGGGTAAGGTTGAAGCTAGGATTGAAGTTCTTCATTGATTTCTTGACCATGTTTGGTGGACTTTCTCCTATAAAGGTATGGTTTTTTATCCTTGAAACTCTATTCATCAAGGAGCCCAAAATTCAAAGAGATTTCTAAAGTTTTCTAAAGATAAACTTGTCCAATTTTATGATCTATCAATGGGTTCTTACATTAAAGGTTTTATGTATTTATTTAATTGTTGTTAATTTTATGATTTCAACACAATTGACCTATGAACCCATGTAATTGATGAACCCTAGTTTTGACTACTTTGAGGATGACTATATTGTCTTAATGCTTATGAATTCTAGTGTAGTTTTCTATGGGTTATTGAATGATGTAAGAATTGTATTCAAATGATATATAGGTTGTCTTAGATTGATAAATCTATATTTGATTGACCTAGTTTGATTGAGTATTATGGTTTTTGTATTGAATTGATGATCATGGCCATGGGTAAGGGCCTATTGGTATTGAATTGGATGATTTAGATAAGGATTGAAGTGGTGAGAATGGATTGGTGGTACGTTGCCCTATTTCACTTTATTTTATATAATGTAGTTATGATTGGTATGGTCCACTTATAGTGGCGGTGTTATGTGTTATAATTGTGAATGATGTGGCCTTGTCGGAGTTAATTTATGTATTATGATGATCATGGCCTTGTCGGCAAACTACTTGAAGTACTATGATGATTTGTGTAGTTGATTATGTTAAGTATGATCATATCTACATATATGGTAAGTAATGTGAAAGTATATCGTTTTCTTCTATTACTGTTATTTAGGTGATCATGTTAGACTATGACTATGTCTTTTTGTGTGTAGTCTTAGAGTCGATGCATGATTCTTTCTAATTGGTTATTGGGTCTTATGATGACTATATTGATGATGTTATAGTACTGTATAGGCTGACCTAATGATGATGAAGGTTGTGCCTATGTGTTTCTTGGATATGATATGCTATATGTGATAAAGTGAAGTGATGATGTCTCTTGTTTAGGTAGACTAAAGTCCCTCTCCTTTAGGTATGAATGATATGTGAATATGAGATGTCTTGACATAGGATGCTAAAGCCTCTTAGTCTTGTATGTATGAATGACATGAGACCTTGAATGATGTTAAGAAGGTCCTTTATGTGACACCTTAAACCTAGTGCTAAGGTTATAAACCTTGAAGTCGAAAGTCGTAATGGCATCCTTCTTGTAATGAATGGTTGACTTAGGGTTGGTTAGATGGAACGACATCATATCATCCTTAGGATAGTCATTAAGGTATCTTCGTCGCCATTTTAAGGCAGCCCTAGGGTACCTCTTTGGTAGGGTGAATGTGATTAGGTTATGAACTAGATATGGAACCCCTTCGTATGATCCTTTATGTGAATTACTCTATGAGAACAAAGGCTAGCACCGAGTGAGTATGTTAAGGGAAGTATCTCTAGTTAAGAATGAGTATAGAGTGCAAAGTAAACCCTTTATATTCCTTAACCATGTGCCTACATGGGATGTGTCCAAGTTCTACCATTGGCAAGTAGAACACCCTCCATCAGAGTAGGTTGCAACTCCGGACTCCATGCGTTGCTACCATGGTCTATGTTGGTTATTGCCAATTCTCATCTTATTGGATACCTTCTAATATTTGAGAAGTCTATGAAGTTTAGGTGGTGGTATTGGACGCTACCTAGACATTTCACCCTTAGGCTTTGAAGATGTTAGTGAGAGTCCGTAGGTCTTCTCCAATACCATTACTTGAGAATGTCACGACCGGAATCTAGACCCCAGACGAGACCGGCGTCATTGACCTCTCAGAGGTCGCAGACAAGCCTACATATGTCATTCTTACTTTATCTAGGTTAATTTTAGCGGAAAATTTGAAACTTTTTGTTTCTTCACTTAATTATTAAACATTCTCATTAATACATAATCGTTCACCATCAACCATCTAATATTAAGATCATCAAATGAAAGAAATATTGTAATATAGTAATAATGATGTACTTGCCAAAATGGCATCAATACAATGTCTGAATAAAACAGGAAAGAAACGCTAGTGGAACATGCTCCACTAGCTCAACTCTAAAACTAAGCTAGAATATAAATGGCAGCATCCCCGAAATGCATGAGGACCTACCAAGTCCGGATGAATGCTCGACGTCCGGATAGCTTCAGCGTCCACCTGTAGCTCTAGCGTCCACCTGTGCCTGCACCTAAAATTGTTGAGTTGTATAGGGTTAGTACACACTTGTACTAAGTATGGTATATGCAAGCACACACCAAGGACATGCATGAGAAAGATATCTCTTTCCTAACAACATGATTAGGGAAATTCAAGTCAGTGGACTTGCCAAATTGAGATTAGGAAAGTTAGTAAACCTTCCAAATTTGTATTAGGAAAGTCAGTGAGCTTTCCAAATTTGGATTAGGAAAGTCAATGAGCTTTCCAAATTTGGATTAGGAAAGTCATGCCATGAGAGTAACATGCATCATCATAAATATCATATTGCACACAGCACATAACATCTTACACATAGCACATATCATAGCACATAACATATAGCACATAGCTTCTTTCATATCATTCATTCCTATGCCATGAGACCTTGGAATCATGGACTTGACATTAAGACTTTCCAAAATGAGGGCTCAACATATGGGACCTCAACTAGGTAGTCATCATTAGCAAACATAGAGTCTGCTTCATTCATTCATACGTACTTCATTTCATTTTGTTCATAGGCCAGTGTAAACACCAGCTATACCTAGGGTGTAGTTTAAGACTTTCATCGGGTTTGCTGTGCAATGATCAAGAATAACCTAGTGGAATTACTTGAGTCTAGCTCACCTCTTGATTATCCTATCCTAACACCTTTGGTATCATTCATTTCGTTATGTGCTTCATTTGAGGCTGGCCTCATTCATTTATTGGGAACTTTAACTTTAATCGACATAGATCATGTGAGCATCATGAAATCCAGTGTCTCCCCCACACCAAAAAGAGGTGGAATCACCGGCCAAAGTGACCCAAAACATGCTAGCGTACATGGGAATTTAACCCCGCCAGATCCCTATTTTGGCAGTATAGGTTCGAAGACCAGGAGATATAAGGAGACCTATTGTAACGGCCTGTATTTTTGTATGTGGTAGTTCTATTCATGTTATACTTGACTTATACTTATAGTGTAGGTGAGGGATCATGTTTCTTACATGATTAGTGTTGGTTTAAACTAGCTTGGAAGGTGATGTAATGCCTTGCACGTTTTAGCATATGTATTGCAAGTTAACTCCGATGGAAAGTATTTAAGTAATTATAGTAAAATGGCAATTGAGCTAGCAGCTGCATCACCTACTTGATCTATATTATAGTTAAAGGGCCCAAGTTTGATTGACCAGATTTAGGCTTATATTTAGGGGCTCATTTGAAGCCCAAACCTATTAAAGAAAATTGTGAATGAAAGAAGGCCCATCAGCCAAATCTGCCAATTGGCCATTATGGATAAAGCCCAAGTGAAACTAAGTAAGTACATGACCTCCTAAGTTTTGTTTTACCATGTTATTGGGCCAAGAGTGTACCACCTACTTGCATTAATCTGTCCCAAGTTGAATAAAAGAACAAAGGGAAAATGGACAGCCAAGGTCCAATAATATTAAGTCCAAAAGGGCCCAAGTTAAAAGGACAAGCAGGTGGGGCACCTACTTGACATTATATGGCCCAAAATTGGTCAAGAGTGTCGGCCATAACACCTCCTTTTTCAAAGGATAAGGATCAAGTCTTATTCTCCATTTTGAACTTGCAAAAAATTTCAGATTTCCTAAGTTCTTTCTTGGTCTCTCTTGGCTTCCATTAGCAGCCCTAAAACACCTTAGAGTTCTTGAGTGCTGTCTAATTTTTCAAGTAAGAATTTGAAGGAGAGTTTGAATTCTTGAAGTACAAGTTTAGAGGATAAATTTTCAGAATTAAGGTAAGACTTCAACCCATTTGTTTTCCTCTCTTTGATAATATTTGGAGTGGAGAATTTTGTATATGTTTATCAAGAATTCATGGATTGTGATAAATCTTTGAGTCAATATTCTCCTATTATGCTGAAAGATTTGAGATTGTTAGTGGCTGCCTTATGAATATTGTTGTTGAGGGCTGTTTGGGTACCTCTGGAAATGATGTTTGAAGTTGTATTAATGTGTAGAGGAAGGGTGTGGTGGTTCACCATTTATGTAAGGGTTGTTTGGGCCTGATTTCCATCAAATATTTTAGCTACTGTTTTGAAGGACCTTATTGTGATTAGCTGCTGATGTTAGCTTAATCATGACTTATGTTGTAGATTAGCACCCAATAAGGAAGGCTGAATCGTGATAGTGGTATTGGTCAGAAAAATAAGGTATGTAAGGCTATTCGATTCTATATCCTTTTGGCATGAAATCTGGCACCTGCAATTAATATCAATAAAGTGATTCCCATAAGTTCTATTTCTAGAAAAGGAAGCATAGTGGCAGCGTACTATCTCCAAATAGCTAACAATATTTCTTTCCCCATTCTAAGCACATGGAACTACTTCATTATATGTTCACTATTCTATACTTGTGTAATTTTCCCTTGTGCTGTTATAGAAATGGTATTTGCAAAAGAAAGTTTGATGAATCCTTCTCCTAAGCCAATTGAAGTCAATTGTGCCATTAAGGTCTTAAAATAAGGTGTTGATATTTCTTAGCTCCTTATGTCATTGTTACTGCCTCAAAGTATTGTTTTCATGTATTCCACTACTGTTCCGTAATTTCATATCTCCAAGATGATTATGACCACCAAATCAACATCTCAAAGTGTTGCGATTAACCAAAATAACATCTCAAAAGAGTTATGAACTGATTAACAATAATCTCAAAGATTAAAGAATCTAAGTGAAGAAATCTATATAATTAAGGGTGGCAGCTCAGGGGCGAAAGCCTAGCATGGGCCGATCCCTATTGGTATAGAAGGGTGGCAGCTCAGGGGCGAAAGCCTAGCATGGGCCGATCCCAAGTTGTGTAATTATGAGGACCGCATCCCAGGGGTTAATACGCCTAGCATGGGTCATCCTCTTCTACCACTGATCAGCTGGTCACTTGTATCACATGCCCAACAAAGATTATAACATACAAAGAAGGTAAAGAAAAGAATGTAGCTTACTTGATTCCACAAGAGTAAGCAAAGGTGGTCTTCTCTCCTAATCTATGCACTCATATGTTGCTACTTGATTTCATTTGTGCCTTGTATTACATATACTTTTTGCCTTACATATTCAGTACATTTTTCGTACTGACGTACCGTATTGGGGACGCTGCATTTCATGCTGCAGGCTCAGGTACTCCAGCTAGTAGACCTCCTCAGTAGGAGCACTCGAAATTCTGCTACTTTTGGTGAGCTCCAAGTTGATTCGGAGCTTTATTAAGTCCTTGGTAAATTCGTTTGGTATTGTATCGTAGTTAAGGGTAAGGCGGGGTCTGTCCCGACCTACTCTAGTCTTCTATCTTTTAGAGGCTTTGTAGAAGTATGTACATGGTTCAGTTGTGTCTTAAGGAGTTGTGGCCTAAACGGCCAAGTCTTGTATATAACTTTTGGATCTACTTACGTCGGTTTATATCGCTGCATCCAAAGTTAACTTGTCTCAATTGTTATAGTATATGCTCAGTAAGAACAGGTTGCAGGTTGGTTCTCTCGGGCCTTTAGGGCATCGGGTGCCTGTCCGTCTTAATGGGTTTTGAGGCGTGACACCCATATCCGGCAATCATGAGAGTTACGTGAACCTCCGCCCTTCCCTAAAGAAGGCATCACCGCTCATAGCTAGTCTATGGTGCTCAGTATAAAGTTCCATTACATTCAACTCATACGTCATGGAAGCTGGCTTCTAGTATGAGGACACCATAGCTAAATAGATGATTTCTCATGTCATCATTAGTATTAACTGTGTTAATCTTAATACTTTCATTAGAGTGTTCATAGAGACTGGTCTCTTCATTAACTAAACACTTTCATAGGTGAGTACGTTTTGGTAACATTTACTTAGGCTCATTTGAGATTGTTCTCATCTTTTACATTAGCCTCATATCATGTTGTAACCACATTCATTAACATTAGCACATTTGCTCTTCATAATTCCTCACCCCATTTTACGTGAATGTTCATTTCATCATATGCCAATGCACTTGGACATTTGTGTGTTTCACACTCTTACTTAACCCTTCTAGGGTTTAATCATTTCATTACATAATAATCATTTCATCGTATGCCAATGCACTTGACCATTTAGTGTGTTTCACACACGTACTTAACCTTTCTAAGGTTACATCATTCCATTACATACATCTTAGGTTCACTTGTTTTAAGCGTATGCTAGACTTATCAGTCTATACACACAAGCCATGAGGCTTCATTCAGAATTCGTTAAGTGATTCATATATTCCTAAGATTATGTAGTACAAGAATTATGTATCTTGTATATATGCCAAGATCTTGATTTCGATCTAAGTAGGTGGCATTATTCTTGGATATTTTGTTCACGTATGACTTATGTATCAATACGGAAGTTTGGCCAAGGAAAACCCAAGTTCGAATCACTTGGATAACATTTACATTTTTCATTGATTTTATTTTTAATCTCCATGACATTGGGACTCTAGATTGAACCCAAACATTAACATTGTATCATTAATTTTCTACTTGGTTTTCCTCTTAAGTTGGCCGAAGGGTTGTGGGTTCGAACCCCCACAACCCCTTTTTATTTTTCATTAACATCTCATTGCCCAATTTTGCCTAAACCAAGATGTTGTGGGATCAAACCCCCACAACCTCTTTTATTTTATTCATTATATACGCTAGAATAGGGAGGTTGTTGTCACAACCCAAAAGCATACCCTAGAAGATAGGGTACAATCTTGGATTGTAACCGGCGTCGTCGACCTCTCGGAGGTCTAAGACAAGCCTCTCATATCATTCATTGCATTGGCATAGTAAATTTAGCAGAAAATTTAAAACTTTTCATAGCACATCATATGCTAGAAACATCACATCGTATATATATAAAACATAAGTCATAATACATATTTATACTCTAAGTCTCTTTGCCATCTTAGACTCAATAACTTTAGAGTACATTAAGGACAAGCCTTAAGACATAATACAAAGCTATACATTACTAAATAGACTTTTCAATAAGTACACATTAGGACATCCTTGAACTTAAGGATTCCTTTCCTTGAGCTTGGGAAATAACCTATCAAGCTCCTCAATCATAGACCTCCTTTAAGTATTCCAACACCTACACTTTGTGTAAAAAGTAGAGAAGAATGGGATTAGCACAAGAATGTACTAAGTATGGCAACCATGCAAAAACATGCATTTAAAGGAGACATTTCCTTTGAAATCATACTTCATGCCATTTTGAGTAAATCATCATAAAACATTTATCAATAGCATTTATATCATCCATATACTTCATAGAAACACAATCAAAGGTCAAATATCATAGAAAAGCACATATAGAATTTAAGTACAATTTGGAGTCACTTTACAATGAACTCCATCACCTTTACAGTGAACCCTTATTCTTAATTCATTATCCTCCTAAGTAATCCTTTAGGGATACTTGGTGCAATGTATCACCTTAGGAACACAATAGAAAATCCATACATATCATCTACACAAGACAACACAAGTCATCATAGAAGTATAGTACAATATAACCATAATCAAATCAAGATTACAATATCATACATAAAGGACACATACATAATCATATGCATTAGGGTACCTTCCTAGGACTTCCTAAGGAGTCACTTGTGCAATGTCTAGATGGGTTCATTACTTCCACCTATTCTAAGTAACTTACCTTAAGTCATCCTAGTTAGGATCCTATTCAATTACTTCCATTGTCCAATTTATCTTTAGGGGAAACCATAGCCTTAACCGACACTAAGACCATGGGTGCTAAACATGGAATTTGGTGTTGTAGAGCCTTACACCAAAGGAAGGTGTTCCTACCTAGCCAAGGTAGAACATTAACATACATTCTAGCATCCTAAGTGAAATCACTTTGCTAGATCCTATGTGGCTAGCATAGTTTATGGAACTAAGAGATAGGTATTCCCTCTATATACCATTTGGTAATGGGGCCTCACCTCATGAGAAAACATGAGTGAATATTCCTCAAGGAAAGTCAACACCTCATGTAGGTCCATAGGTGAGTATTCCTCTAAGGGAAGTCAACATTCTATAAGGGACAAATGGTGAATATTCCTCCAAGGAAAGTCAACACCTCTCAATGTCAAGTTCACTCGGTGCTAAGCTAAGTTCCCTTTATTCAAAAGCCTTTATTACCTTTATTTATAAAACATAGGTTTAGGATATTCATCATTCATATGCTTATAGAATATTCAAGCACCTATCTAGTTTTGGAGTATTCTTGGGCACCCGTAGTAAGGCCTCTTCTCACTAACTAGATCATCCATGTGTGTGAGTGTATACTTATATGTGAGCAAACCTTTCACATAACACATAAGGTCACACATGTTCATATATCAATGCATAAGTCTATAGGCATAACTATATGAGCAATACTTTTATATAAACCTACTAAGACACTATACACATTCATACTTCATTATATCATATTCATAACATGTTCATATAATCATCCTTCATATGCATAAGAACCAAACCGAGGAACTATCCTATCAAGATACACATGTGCAATACATAGACAAGGTCCCATACCCTTGCCCATACTAGTACACCTATCAAGTCATCCTAGTAAGGGAATACAAATCATACATTCATAAACATCACCTTAACATACATAGTTGTAGACACTAGTGAATATGAGAACTACCTTTCATTTAGACACAATGACTTATACTACTTGTAAGATGCATGTAAGTGAGAGTGTGTGTACATTGACCAACATGATCACATAATGGCTATCAATAACTTCCCAAGTCAGCCACCCTATTAGACCACATTACACTTCCAAGCACATAGCACACAATACATAATAGCATAGGAGACAAGACAGTATATACCTTAATATCAAGACTCCAAACTTTAGCTATTTACACTTTCATATAAGGGTACATAGGTAAGGGTTTATTACCATCTTAACACATTAATGGAAGCACCTATACTTTACCCTAACATGGTTATACACATGCTCATGAAATTGCCACACAACCTAATCCACAACTAGAATAGGAAAGTAAGCATAATCTTCTCATAGTATCATCTTAAGCACATGTTTATAAGTTCATCAATATGCCTTCAAGGCCATGGTCAACACATATATAATGACAATAAAGTAAACACCGCCACCATAAGTGGACCATACCACACAATGCCATACAAGGCTTCATCAACACTTCTATGAGGAATAGAGAAGTAGAAGAGTAAAGGAAATAAGCATTCTTACCCAATTCTCACCCTTTGATCATCATTGATCAATACACCTTATTCATCAATAAAACACATATATGGCAGTAGCTAAATGTAATTTAAACATAGATCGTTAATCAATTTCATTCATATGGATTATAGGTCATATTTCATGAATCATATCACCCTAAGGAATTAGCTAATGTAATCATAATCTAGATGAGACACTACTACAATTTGCCATTAAGGTCGATACAAGCATGCTTCATATAGAGAGTTCATGGAAAGTAAGTTTACATAGATTAATCATATTCAACCTATCATGAATTGACCCATATTGTATTAATTACATATAATTCATCCTCATATTTCATTATAGGCAGCAGCTATAGACATTAACCATAATCAATTCCTATAGCCACTATCCTAACGTCAAGATCACAAGTTACAACTTCATAGACAAGAAGAACCTGGATTAATTCAAACCAAGACTTCTCTACTTTGGTCATACATGATTTATATCCACAATTCAACCATGGTATTAACCTAAAACAGTAGCTACAAGAACCACAACTTAATCGAAATTCACTTTAGGTCATAAGAAAGCCAATGTTACAGTGAACTATAGAAACTAGGCTAAACATACTCAAATCTTCATACATTGATCCTCATGGATCATACAACATCAATTCAACATAAATTCATGTAAATAACAGTATATAAAATCACTTCAACGTAAGGGAATCATAATTCAATCGATAACAAGTCAAGATCACAAAGCCCATGCAAGAGCTAAACCAATTTTTGGAAGGAACATGGGTTCATCATGCAATTGGAGTGAAATCACATTCAAATCACTGTATTAACTTCAATTCATCATGATTTAATCATTAAAAACGTTTTGAGAAAGAACCCATGGCAAGATTGGAAGATTAGAAAACTTGATCATGAGATTTCTTTGAAAAACATTGAGAATGGCTCTCTAGATGAAAAGATAACTAGAGATGAAGATCACCATACCTTTGTCTAGTTAAAAACCTCTAAGACTTCATGATTCATCCATAGAAAATCCATCTCCAAGCAGCTCTTGAGCTTCACCAACAATTGTGGTTTTAGAGAGAACATTTTTGGAGGGAAAGGCTTTAAACATGTGAGAGGATTTTGGGAATGGGTTGATCACGTTTTGGATGACTTATATACACCTAAAATTACTTAAATAAACCTATTATAGTCAGGTTAGGACGTGGGGTGAATTTCCCATTCACCCCTTTAAGTGGCAGCACGCAGCAGCCAACCTGCAGGCCATCGGCGACGTGGGGCTCGACGGGGCATCATGCCCTCCGTCGCCCATGACTTAGCCAAATTCTTGGCTCAAGTCCTGCCGAAGGCAAGTACCCTTCAACTATACCTGCTCGACGGGCCGTTGGGGGACCAATGATCCGTCGTTGGGTCCGTCAAGGGACACTGCCCAGGCAGTGGCTAGGCAGCTTTGGGGTCCTTCCTTTGGGCCCTCTTGTGGGGCCCTTTAGAAGTCGTACCCGGACATTTCCAATGCGATTACAAACCTTAACATGTTATAGACCTACCACATAAGTTTCATCCAAAACAATTACCTACAAGACGTCCAAACAGCCTTGACCCCAACATGACATACAATGAACGTCTTAGGGGCTATCTTTCGAACGCCTTGGACGTTCTTGGGCGTTTGACCTCCAAACTTCACGAAACTTCATATAATTACATTAAACATCATTTAAAACCATTTCAAGACTTCTTAGACTCAATTCATACAATTTAGGCATGCATACACATATGGGGCACATAAGCGACTATTCGTCGAACGTCTTGGACGTCCCTTGACATTCGACTTCCAAATCACTTCAAACTTTGTACACTGACTCTATACCACATAATAAGGCATTTTAGGACCTTATAACATTAAGACGAACATGTTAGGCTCTAGACACCTTATCTCATTTTTGAGGTCTTACAATATCCCCCACTTGGGAACATTCCTCCTCGAATGACACTTAGGACTCTTTAATCGCAACAAGGACTTCAATGTATATAAGAGCAGTTCATCACATTTAAAATATCATCAAATAATTTTAGCACTCAATGCATATAAGCAAGCAAAACCATTACTCACTCACTCTCTAAAGCATCAAACACAAAGGTCCTTTTCATGTTCATAGGGGAACATCCTTCTCCTAATCATAACACGATCATTACGCCTTAATTCATTACAAGAAAATCTTGAAAAGCTACTAATAGTCAGATCATAACTCATACTGAAAGTTAGTTAGGCACTCATACTTCAATGCATGTAAGCTTGAGTTAGTTAAATCACAAAGATCTTCATTAGTTAGACCTAGTACCATGAAGGTCATACTCAATCATACCATGCCTAGTGGTGTACATGGAGGAATATCTTGCTCCTCAACACATTTCATGCATCATGAGTTCACACCTTAGCAAAGTACAAGATCAATTTCTTTAAAAATGAGAAATCTCATTTTTCAAGCCAAGACATGCATACAATTTCTTCCTATTGAAATCTAAATGGTAAGTCACACTAAGTACATCACCACAAAATAGGAAATCATTCCACAAATTTCTTTTCTTAACATAATACTCACTCTTATAGTAAGCCTCATTTTGGAAAAATAGCACAAACCATAGGGACACACATATACACTTAGCAAAACATGCTTTCACCTTTCAAGAATGAGCCTACAATTTTGCATTACAAATCATCAAGTCACTATATTTTCAAGAGAGTCGACATATTTCATGGTAAAAGAGACTCAACTTCTATTGCAAGGCTAAACAATTTACCCTACAAGTGACTATTACCAAGTTCTTTGTCTTACCTCATGAAGTCAACTTCACAATTAGCACATTGAAATGCAAGTCAACAAGAGAAAACATGGATTTTTATCAAAAACTTCTTTACATGCTCTTTGGAAAATTCACCATGTCTCTAAGATGATGTCAATCAATTCATACCAATTATATAAAGATCATGCAATTCACACTTTATGCAAGACTATTTTCATGAACAAGCATACTAAGAAATTCATCTTTTCCAATTCAAGTAAGAATAGAAGAACAATGTAGACAATTTCTACAATATCACTACTCAAACACCATCCCCCACTTAGGGTAAACCCAATTAAGAGTAACTTAACCCAACATATAGAGGATCTCAAATACACAACCTTCATATTCATCACTTAAAGTGATTACTACTTTAGAGGAAATTTTCATTAATTCAATTTAGCAACACCAAGGCATTTTAAACCTTATCAATTAGACAAATCATCCACAACCATCAATTTCGATCATACTATTCTATTCACATAAGGTCTTCCTATAATGCAATAGACACTAAGGCCATACATCATTAGTGGGAAACAACAAGGAAGTTCATAACACAACAAGAAGTTTAGAAATAATCTCTACGACTCATCATGTCATAAGATTCCCATCCTTTAATTTAAATAGCAAAATTCTTTTCCACATTCCTTATCATGTTCATATTCATAAATTCTACACATTTTTCAACAACATCAAATCAAATGGCAATTTAGTAAGTTCTACAAACATGATACAATAAGTTGCCTAGTCTTTACAACGAGCATGCTTCCAAATACCCAAAAGTGCAACATTTAGAAATTTAATGTAATAAGTATGGAATTATAAGATACAAAGCTTTACCAACTCATTATTCATAAGCATGCATACTATATTTACAATTCAAGTCTCCACAAAAGACTCCAATTTATACTAGCAACTCATCAAGTACCATTTATATACAAAGGAAAACAATGCACGTTTTTAATCACATATACTCATAGGATAGCATACCTCCATAGGTAGTTTTTAAACAATCCAAGTTCAAATCCTAATATTTGGCTACTATCATACAAAACCATATAGAAATACACAATTTAAGAGAAATCACTTTAACCACCATAATTTCTAGCATGCTTCAACTATATCATGACATACATCATTCGACATAACATGCTGTTTCACAAAAACTTCATATATTGCCATAATTGGCATCACATCATCAAATAAGAGATATTTCATACATAGCAAGGTAAGATAACCAATCATAATCCTCATAGAGTTAACATGTGCAATGATCAAGTAAGGTTCCATAACTTCACTAAACCAAGTAACCCAACAAGAACTACAATTAGCACCATACTCCACTCATCTATAACCTTTATGCATGGATAACTCCATATCTTTAGCACCCTAGGCTATTTACATGTTTATAAGCATAGAGATCACCTCATAAGGATATTCACATTTATCATCATACACATATATAGTATTAACATCCTCAGGTCTCCATCAAGGCAAACTAGTGCAAGACATAGGTAGAATCCCATACCTCTACCTAAGTCTAGTTAACCCTTCAAGTCGCCTTAGTTAGTATATACATCATCATGTAAGGAGAAGTGCCACCTTCACCCATACTCATTCAAACCATAAAACAAAGATAAGCATTTTAAACTCACCTTTTCTCCCTCAAGCATAGAGGAATCTCATCCAAGAAACCATATCTAAAAGACCACCGGACAAGAAAACATAAGAGAGAGATCTTATAGAATTAAGTTCTATGGCACGATATGAGATTGATGAAGAAGGGAAACTCTATTGTCCTATAGCCTCTCGTACCATTTAATATGTCGCGACTCACCACCAATGATACGAGACTCTACTAGACGTGGCAATATGAGAATTTTTAGAACATAAAACCGCTTCATAAACCTGGCTCTGATACCAAGTTTGTCACAACCCAAAAGCATACCCTAGAAAATAGGGTACAATCTTGGATTGTAACCGGCGTCGTCGACCTCTCGGAGGTCTAAGACAAGCCTCTCATATCATTCATTGCATTGGCATAGTAAATTTAGCGGAAAATTTAAAACTTTTCATAGCACATCATATGCTAGAAACATCACATCGTATATATATAAAACATAAGTCATAATACATATTTAGACTCTAAGTCTCTATTCCATCTTAGACTCAATAACTTTAGAGTACATTAAGGACAAGGCCCTTAAGACATAATACAAATCTATACATTACTAAATAGACTTTACAATAAGTACACATTAGGACATCCTTGAACTTAAGGATTCCTTTCCTTGAGCTTGGGAAATCACCTATCAAGCTCCTCAATCATAGACCTCCTTTAAGCATTCCAACACCTACACTTTGTGTAAAAAGTAGAGAAGAATGGGATTAGCACAAGAATGTACTAAGTATGGCAACCATGCAAAAACATGCATTTAAAGGGGACATTTTCTTTGAAATCATACTTCATGCCATTTTGAGTAAATCATCATAAAACCTTTATCAATAGCATTTATATCATCCACATACTTCATAGAAACACAATCAAAGGCCAAACATCATAGAAAAGCACATATAGAATTTAAATACAATTTGGAGTCACTTTACAGTGAACTCCATCACCTTTACAGTATACCCTTACTCTTAATTCATTAGCCTCCTAAGTAATCCTTTAGGGATACTTGGTGCAATGTATCACTTTAGAAACACAAGAGAAAAGCCATACATATCATCTACACAAGACAACACAAGTCATCATAGAAGTATAGTACAATATAACCATAATCAAATCAAGATTACAATATCATACATAAAGGACACATACATAATCATATGCATTAGGGTACCTTCCTAAGACTTCCTAAGGAGTCACTTGTGCAATGTCTAGATGGGTTATTACTTCCACCTATTCTAAGTAACTTACCTAGTTAGGATCCTATTCAATTACTTCCATTGTCCATTTTATCTTTAGGGGAAACCATAGCCTTAACCTACACTAAGACCATGGGTGCTAAACATGGAATTTGGTGTTGTAGAGCCTTACACCAAAGGAAGGTGTTCCTACCTAGCCAAGGTAGAACATTAACATACCAACGTAAGTAGGTCCAAAAGTTATATACAAGACTTGGCCGTTTAGGCCACAACTCCTTAAGACACAACTGAACCATGTACATACGTCTACAAAGCCTCTAAAAGATAGAAGACTAGAGTAGGTCGAGACAGACCCCGCCTTACCCTTAACTACGATACAATACCAAACGAATTTAACAAGGACTTAATAAAGCTCCGAATCAACTTGGAGCTCACCAAAAGTAGCAGAATTTTGAGTGCTCCTACTGAGGAGATCTACTAGCTGGAGTACCTGAGCCTGCAGCATGAAATGCAGCGTCCCCAATACAGGACGTCAGTACGAAAAATGTACTAAATATGTAAGGCAAATAGTATATGCAATACAAAGCTCAAATGAAATCAAGTAGCAACATAAGGGTGCATAGATTAGGAGAGAAGACCACCTTTGCTTACTCTTATGGGATCAAGTAAGCTACATTCTTTTCTTTACCTTCTTTGTATGTTATAATCTTTGTTGGGCATGTGATACAAGTGACTAGCTGATCAGTGGTAGAAGAGGATGACCCATGCTAGGCGTATTAACCCCTGGGATGCGGTCCTCATAATTACACAACTTGGGATCGGCCCATGCTAGGCTTTCGCCCCTGAGCTGCCACCCTTCTATACCAATAGGGATCGGCCCATGCTAGGCTTTCGCCCCTGAGCTGCCACCCTTAATTATATAGCTTTCTTCACTTAGATTCTTTAATCTTTGAGATTGTTGTTAATCAGTTCATAACACTTTTGAGATGTTGATTTGGTGATCATAATCATCTTGGAGATATGAAAATACGGAACAGTAGTGGAATACATGAAAATAATACTTTGAGGCAGTAACAATGACATAAGGAGCTATGAAACATCAACACCTTACTTTAAGACCTTAATGGCACAATTGACTTCAATTGGCTTAGGAGAAGGATTCATCAAACTTTCTTTTGTAAATACCATTTCTATAACAGCACAAGGGGAAATTACACAAGTATAGAGTAGTGAACATATAATGAAGTAGTTCCATGTACTTAGAATGGGGAAAGAAATATTGTTAGCTATTTGGAGATAGTACGTTGCCACTATGCTTCCTTTTCTAGAAATAGACCTTATGGGAATCACTTCATTGATATTAATTGCAGGTGCCAGATTTCATGCCAAAAGGATATAGAATCGACCAATACTATCACGATTCAGCCTTCCTTATTGGGTGCTAATCTACAACATAAGTCATGATTAAGCTAACATCAGCAGCTAATCACAATAAGGTCCTCCAAAACAGTAGCTAAAATATTTGATGGAAATCAGGCCCAAACAACCTTTACATAAATGGTGAACCACCACACCCTTCCTCTACACATTAATACAACTTCATACATCATCTCCCAAGCTACCCAAACAGCCCTCAACAACAATATTCATAAGGCAGCCACTATCAATCTCAAATCTTTCAGCATAATAGGAGAATATTGACTCAAAGATTTATCACAATCCATGAATTCTTGATAAACATATACAAAATTCTCCACTCCAAACATTATCAAAGAGAGGAAAACAAATGGGTTGAAGTCTTACCTTAATTCTGAAAATTTATCCTCTACACTTGTACTTCAAGAATTCAAACTCTCCTTCAAACTCTTACTTGAAAAATTAGACAGCACTCAAGAACTCTAAGGTATTTTAGGGCTGCTAATTGAAGCCAAGAGAGACCAAGAAAGAACTTAGGAAATCTGAAACTTTTTGCAAGTTCAAAATGGAGAATAAGACTTGATCCTTATCCTTTGAAAAAGAGGTGTTATGGCCGACACTCTTGACCAATTTTGGGCCATATAATGTCAAGTAGGTGCCCCACCTGCTTGTCCTTTTAACTTGGGCCCTTTTGGACTTAATATTATTGGACCTTGGCTGTCCATTTTTCCTTTGTTCTTTTAATCAGCTTGGGACAGATTAGTGCAAGTAGGTGGTACACACTTGGCCCAATAACATGGTAAAACAAATCTTAGGAGCTCATGCACTTACCTAGTTTCACTTGGGCTTTATCCATAATGGGCCAATTGGCAGATTTGGCTGCTGGGCCTTCTTTCATTCACAATTTCTTTAATAGGTTTGGGCTTCAAATGAGCCCCTAAATATAAGCCTAAATCTGGTCAATCAAACTTGAGCCCTTTAACTATAATATAGATCAAGTAGGTGATGCAGCTGCTAGCTCAATTACCATCTTACTATAATTACTTAAATACTTTCCATCGGAGTTAACTTGCAATACATATGCTAAAACGTGCAAGGCATTGCATCACCTTCCAAACTAGTTTAAACCAACACTAATCACATAAGAAACATGATCCCTCACCTACACTATAAGTCTATGTCAAGTATAACATGAATAGAACTACCACATACAAAAATACAGGCCGTTACATCCTTCCCCCCTTGGAACATTCGTCCTCGAATGTTAGCATGGTTGTCCGGCCTAAACAAGTTCAAGCCTAAGTTAGTACTACTATTAATCACATTGAACATATAGACTTATACTTACTTGTCAATGCCTCCACTAACATTTTGATCATTCCCTCCAGTGTGAAAGAGGTGAGGATACTTCAATTTCATTGTTTCTTCTGCTTCCCATGTAGCTTCTTCTACTTGTTGGTTTCTCCATAGAACTTTTACAGAAGCTACTTCTTTATTTCTTAACTTCCTAACTTGTCGATCCAGAATAGCAATGGGTACTTCTTCATAAGTGAGATCTCCTGTAACCTGTACGTCTTCAGTAGAAGTAATACGAAATGGGTCACCTACGCATTTCCGTAGCATTGAGACATGGAACACCGGATGAACTGATGAAAGCTCTTGTGGTAGCCCTAACTCATAGGCTACTTGGCCAAATTTTCGGATAATCTTATATGGCCCTATATAGCGTGGACTCAGCTTTTCCTTTTTACCAAACCTCATTACCCCTTTCATCGGAGACACCTTCAAGAACACCCAATCCCCTATAGAAAATTCTAGTCCTCTCCTTCTAATATCTGCATATGATTTATGTTGACTTTGAGCTGTTTCTAGCTGCTGCTGTATCACTTTGACTTTTCCCATAGCTTGATGAACAAGATCTGGCCCAAATAAGGCAGTTTCACCCGTTTCGAACTAGCCAATTGGTGATCTACACTTTCGACCATATAAAGCTTCATAAGGTGCCATTTTAATGCTCGAATGATAGCTATTGTTATAAGCAAATTCAATAAGTGGTAGGTGATCATCCCAGCTACCCTTGAAATCTAATATACAAGCTCGCAGCATATCCTCAAGTGTCTGAATTGTACGTTCTGCCTGACCATCCGTTTGAGGATGAAAGGCTGTACTTAAATTCACTTGTGTTCCCAAACTCTTTTGAAATGACTTCCAAAATTTTGCTGTGAATTGAGCTCCTCTATCAGATATTATAGAGATTGGCACTCCATGTAGTCGAACTATCTCTTTAATGTACAACCTTGCATACTCTTCAGCTGTATAAGTAGTCTTCACCGGCAAGAAGTGTGCTGCTTTGGTAAGTCTATCAACTATTACCCATATGGAGTCAAACTTCCAGAATGAGCGAGGCAAACCAGTAACAAAATCCATGTTGATCATGTCCCATTTCAAAATTGGAAGTTCTATACGCTGCATGTAACCTCCGGGCTTTTGGTGTTCTACTTTTACCTGTTGACAGTTTGGACACTGAGCCACGAATTCTACAATGTTCTTCTTCATGTTCCCCCACCAATACATTTCTTTCAAGTCATGATACATTTTAGTTGACCCCGGATGAACAGAGTACCTTGAATTATGTGCTTCCATCATGATCCTCTTTCTTAGTTCATCAATATTAGGTACACACAATCTGTTTTGACATCGAAGTACTCCGTCTTGCTTAAGCTCAAACGCCTTTGTCATACCATGTAGTACATTCTCTTTAAGTTGTAAAAGAATTGGATCAGTGTACTGCTTCTCTTTCACTTCCACTATTAACGAGGATTCTGCTGCATTTTGCACAATAACCCCTTCGTCTTGAGATTCAAGAAGGCGAACGCCCAAGTTCACTAGTTGGGACAGATCCTTAGTCATTCCTTGTCTTTTCGTAGACTTCCCATAAGTGGTCGCCATTATTTTACGGCTTAAAGCATCAGCTACTACATTAGCTTTACCGGGATGATATAAGATGTCAATGTCATAATCTTTTAATAGCTCCAGCCACCTTCGCTGCCTCAGAGTTAAGTCTTTTTGCTTAAAAATATATTGCAAGCTTTTGTGATCAGTGTATATGTCAACATGAACTCCATACAAGTAGTGGCGCCATATCTTCAAAGCAAACACAACTGCTGCTAGCTCTAGATCATGGGTTGGATAATTTTTCTCATGTGGCCGCAGCTTCCTTGATCCATAAGCTATAACTTTACCATGCTGCATAAATACACAACCTAAGCTAACTCCCGAAGCATTACAGTACACTACATAGCCTTCTGTACCTTCTGGAAGTACCAACACAGGTGTAGAAGTTAATTTACTCTTCAACTCTTGGAAGCTTCTTTCACACTCATCGCTCCACTGAAACTTGGTTCCTTTGTGTGTTAGCTTTGTTAAGGGTACAGCCATGGAAGAGAATCCTTCAACAAACCTTCTGTAATAACCTGCCAATCCAAGAAAACTACGGATCTCCGTAGGCGTTGTAGGTCTTGGCCATCTTTTCACGGCTTCTATTTTCTGGTTATCAACCCTTATTCCTTCCTCGGATACGATATGACCTAGGAATGCCATAGATTTCAACCAGAACTCACATTTAAAGAACTTTGCATACAATTTACGATCACGGAGAATTTGTAAAACCTACCGCAAGTGATTAGCATGATCCTCTTCCGATCTTGAATACACCAAAATGTCATCTATGAACACTATCACAAACACATCTAAGAATGGCTTGAACACCCTATTCATCAAATCCATAAAAGTTGCTGGTGCATTTGTTAGCCCAAATGACATGACTAAGAACTCAAAATGACCATACCGTGTTAGGAAAGCTGTCTTGGGTATATCTTTGTCCTTGACCCTCACTTGGTGATAACCTGACCTCAGGTCGATCTTTGAAAAACACCTAGCACCTTGTAATTTATCGAACAGATCATCAATTCTAGGGAGGGGATATTTGTTCTTAATTGTTACCTTATTCAACTGCCGGTAGTCGATACACATTCTTAGTGAGCCATCTTTTTTACGTACAAATAAAACTGGTGCTCCCCATGGCGACACACTAGGCCTTATGAATCCTTTCTGTAATAAGTCTTTTAACTGCTCTTTCAACTCTCGTAATTCTGCCGGAGCCATTCTATATGGAGGAATTGAGATAGGTTGAGTATCTGAAAGCACATCGGTAACTCTACTTCTCGTTCTGGAGGCAAACCGGGAAGATCTTCAGGAAACACATCTGGAAATTCATTTACCACCGGAATGGATTGAAGGGTTGGTGGCTCTGCATCTACATTTTTCACTCTAACCAGATGGCATATGTATCCTTTGGAAATCATCTTCTTTGCCTTAAGATAAGAAATAAATTTACCTCTTGGCATCCCAATATTACCTTTCCATTCGAGGACTATCTCTTTTGGAAATTGGAAATGCACTATCTTAGTTCGGCAATCTACTGTGGCATAACAAGAAGCTAACCAATCCATACCCATTATAACATCAAAATCTACCATGTCTAGCTCAACAAGGTCAGCCAATGTATCGCGATCACAAACAGTTACAATGCAATTACGATAAACTCTCCTAGCTATAATGGATTCACCAATCGGTGTAGACACTTCAAATGGCTTCGCTAATAATTCTGGTGTTCTTTTGAACTTTCCAGCAACCAATGGTGTAACATATGATAGTGTAGACCCCGGATCGATTGATGCATATACAATATGTGAAAAGATGGACAATGTACCTGTAACGATGTCTGGCGAGGCTTCTAAATTTTGTCGATCCCCTAGTGCATATGTGCGATTCTGACCTCCACTAGAACTAGCTGCTCCCCTAGCTCCTCTACCCCGACCTGCAGGCATATGTAGTCCCCTACCTAAAGAAGGGGTTGATGAGGTCGACGCAACAACTGATCTAGTTGGTTGAACAACGCCACCCACTCCCCTATGAGGACAGTTTCTCATCATATGCCCTGGTGTGCCACACCAAAAACTAACATCCGTCCCAAACCTACATGCACCTAGATGATTCCTCCCACACTATTTACAAGGCTATCGTTGAGGCCTTGATTGGCTCGTACTTCCTTGCTCTTGATGACTGCCTTGGCTTTCACTTCTTTGCCCAAACTGATTGCCTCTAAACCCTTGGAACCGTGTTGGCGCACTAGCTGTAGAGTAGAAAGATGATGGTCTAGGTGGTCTGTTAGAGAACCGAGGCCTAAACTCACCTTGGGATGGTGTAAACTGCCCCATTGATCTGGCCCTCTTAGAATGCCCTGTTTCCAACTCTTGTGTTCTTCTTCTTTGCCTTTGATCCTCCAATTTTTGTGCAAAAGCCTGCATCCTTGCTATATCCATATCTTTATTTAATGAAGCAATTGTACAGTCTCTAACCAGATATGAATCTAACCTGTCCACAAAACGATGAACTCTATCCTCCATAGTAGCTACTACATTAGGAGCATACCTGGCCAAGGAATTAAATTTGAGACTATACTCCTTCACACTCATATTTCCTTGGTGGAGATTTAAGAACTGATCCGCACGGGCCTCTCGGATCTCCAATGGCAGATAATGATCAAGGAATGCCTTTTTAAACTCTTTCCACATAGCTGAAGGTGCATTTATTCCCCTAGATTGCTTCCAAGCTTCATACCACAATATAGCCACACCCTTTAATCTGTATGCAGCTAGCTCAAGTGCTTCTTTACCACTTACATGCATAATATCCAAAGTGCGTTGGATTTGATCTATAAAGTCTTGGGGATCTTCATTAGGATCTAACCCGGTAAATGATGGAGGGTCCAAGTTAAGAAAATCACGTATCCGTGTTCCAGCTGATCTAACTACACCACTAGTACCTGCAACTGGACCTTCTTGCCTTTGGCCATGACCAGCAACTATACGAGTCAATAATTGGACGGCATTCCTCAAATCTTGCTCGGTAGCATTAATAGGGGGTTCCTGAGGTTCATCTTCCCTCCTTAGTTCTTCAGGAGATGGAGGCGTCGAGGAAGTCTGCGATAGAGACTCATCTTGAGCCCCACTTTGAACAGCTTGACTTGGTGGTGGTTGGCTGGTCCCTTCTTGGGCAGCCACATCTACTCGTTTACCAGTACTTTTACTCCTTCTCGTAATCGGCATCTTTGCTATAATAAAACAATTGAGGAATTAGATATGATTCACCTACAACACAGGTTCTATCGCATGATCTAAGAAATGAAAGAAATGAGACAACTCCTATATGTCCCGTAGCCTCCTGTTTATA
>JABWTJ010000499.1:0-200438 GCA_016801875.1 Solanum sitiens | reverse complement strand
AAACTTTCTTTTGCAAATACCATTTCTATAACAGCACAAGGGGAAATTACACAAGTATAGAGTAGTGAACATATAATGAAGTAGTTCCATGTACTTAGAATGGGGAAAGAAATATTGTTAGCTATTTGGAGATAGTACGCTGCCACCATGCTTTCTTTTCTAGAAATAGAACTTATGAGAATCACTTCATTGATATTAATTGCAGGTGGCAGATTTCATGCCAAAAGGATATAGAATCGAATAGCCTTACATACCTTATATTTATGACCAATACCACTATCACGATTCAGCCTTCCTTATTGGGTGCTAATCTACAACATAAGTCATGATTAAGCTAACATCAGCAGCTAATCACAATAAGGTTCTCCAAAACAGTAGCTAAAAATATTTGATGGAAATCAGGCCCATACAACCCTTACATAAATGGTGAACCACCACACCCTTCCTCTACACATTAATACAACTTCAAACATCATTTCCAGAGATACCCAAACAGCCCTCAACAACAATATTCATAAGGCAGCCACTAACAATCTCAAATCTTTCAGCATAATAGGAGAATATTGACTCAAAGATTTATCATCAACCATGAATTCTTGATAAATATATACAAAATTCTCCAATCCAAACATGATCCAAGAGAGGAAAACAAATGGGTTGAAGTCTTACCTTAATTCTGGAAATTTATCCTCTAAACTTGTACTTCAAGAATTCAAACTCTCCTTCAAACTTCTTACTTGAAAATGAGATAGCACTCAAGAATCCCTAAGGTGTTTTAGGGCTGCTTATTGAAGCCAAGAGAGACCAAGAAAGAAACTTAAGAAAATCTGAAATTTTGCAAGTTCAAAATGGAGAATAAGACTTGATCCTTATCCTTTGAAAAAGGAGGTGTTATGGCCGACACTCTTGACCAATTTTGGGCCATATAATGTCAAGTAGGTGCCCCACCTGCTTGTCCTTTTAACTTGGGCCCTTTTGGACTTAATATTATTGGACCTTGGCTGTCCATTTTTCCTTTGTTCTTTTAATCAGCTTGGGACAGATTAGTGCAAGTAGGTGGTACACACTTGGCCCAATAACATGGTAAAACAAATCTTAGGAGGTCATGTACTTACTTAGTTTCACTTGGGCTTTATCCATAATGGCCAATTGGCAGATTTGGCTGTTGGGCCTTCTTTCATTCACATTTTCTTTAATAGGTTTGGGCTTCAAATGAGCCCTTAAATATAAGCCTAAATCTGGTCAATCAAACTTGGGCCCTTTAACTATAATATAGCTCAAATAGGTGATGCATCTGCTAGCTCAATTACCACCTTACTATAATTACTTAAATACTTTCCATCGGAGTTAACTTGCAATACATATGCTAAAACATGCAAGGCATTACATCACCTTCCAAGCTAGTTTAAACCAACACTAATCATGTAAGAAACATGATCCCTCACCTACACTATAAGTATATGTCAAGTATAACATCAATAGAACTACCACATACAAAAATACAGGCCGTTACACTTGTTTAATTATAAATGTTTATGGCATGAACGTTTGGGACTCGTTAACAACAAAACCTTGTGAAAACTAATTAACTTACATGTTTTTCCAAAATTTGAGTGCAATAAATCATAATGACAAATTTGCGTTTAATCTAAGTATGCTAAGCATCCTTATAAATCTGTTGAAAGGAATTCAAATCCTTAGAACTGATTCACACTGATATTTGTGACATGAAGTCAACACCATTACGTGGTGGGAAAATGTATTTCATAACTTTTATGGACGATTACACTAGATATTGTTATGTATATTTGCTAAATAGTAAGGATGAAGCAATAGATGCATTTAGGCAATATAAAACTGAAGTTGAAAATCAGTTGGACAAAAAGATCAAAATGATCAGAAGTGATAGAGGCAGAGAATATGAATCTCAATTTGCCGAAATATGTTTAGAAAATGGAATAATCCATCAAACTACTGCTCCGTACACTCCTCAATCTTATGGGATTGCAGAAAGAAAAATTGAACTTTAAGAGAAATGATGAATGCATTACATATAAGTTCAGGTTTACCACAGAACTTGTGGGGGTAAGATATCCTTACAGATAATCGAATACTTAATAGAGTGTCTCACTCAAAGACACATGTTATTCCATATGAGAAATAGAAAGGTAGAAACACAACTTGAAATATTTCAAAGTGTGGGGGTGTCAAGCCAAAGTCCAAGTTCCTATACCTAAGAGGGTAAAAATAGGGCCTAATACTGTGGATTGTGTATTCATTGGATATGCCACAAACAATAAGACATGTCGATTTTTGGTTCATAAGTCAGAATATTCGGATATTCATGATAATATGGTAATGGAATCAGATAGTGTTGAATTTTTTGACAATATCTATCCATATAAAACTAGACTTGAGTCATCTAGTGGGGGGTCTAAACAACCTAGAGAAGAACCAAAAGAGAATGAACCCAATGAAGAGAGTCCAAGACGCAGTAAACGTCAAAGTACAACTACTTCATTTGGATCTGATTTTGTAACATTGCTTCTTGATAGTGATCCTCAAACATTTAAGGAAGCAATGTTTTCTAGCGACTCAACCTCTTGGAAGGAGGCTGTCAACACTGAAATTGAATCAATCCTAAGCAATCATATTTGGGAGTTGGTTGATCTTCCTCCAGGGAACAAACCCTTGGGTTTAAAATCGATCTTTAAAAGGAAGATGAAAGATGATGGAACTATTGACAAACATAAAGTAAGACTTGTTGTCAAAGGCTTTAGACAAAAAGAAGGTCTTGATTATTTTGACACATACTCGCCAGTGACTAGGATGACATCAATTCGGATGTTAATTAACCTAGATGCAGTATACGGTCTTGAAATCCATCAATTGGATGTGAAAACTTCTTTCTTAAATGGAGAGCTGGAAAAAGAAATTTACATAGAACAACCTGAGGGTTTTGTAGTTCCTGGAAAAGAAAAGAAAGTGTGCAAACTTATTAAGTCACTTTATGGACTAAAACAAGCACCAAAACAATGGCATGCAAAGTTTGATCAAACCATGTTGTCAAATGGATTTAAGAAGAGTTAGTTAAGGTCCTAACAACCAAGGGATACTTTAGTAATTACCCTAGGCTACTTAATTAATTCATTTAGCAGCTTAATTAATTAATTTAAAGGGGCAAAACCGAAATCACAAAGCAATTTCCAGATTTTGGTTAAAACAAGAAAAAGACAACCTAGTACCTAACCTAGGATGGTTCGAAGGATTTGTTATGGTCCTAATGACTTAAGGGTACTTTAGTAATTATCTTAGGTCACCTAATTAATTAAATTAGAAATTTAATTAATTAGTTTAAATGATCAAAATGAAATTCTTACACTAACCTAGTACAACTCAAGAAACATCCTAGTACTTAACCTAGGATGGTCCAAAACGGTTAATTTTGGTTCCAATGACATAGCGGTACTTTAGTACTTACCCTAGGTCCCTAAATTAATTAAATTAAGGGTTTAATTAATTAATATAAAGTCAAAATGTTGACCAAAACCATAGTCAACACCAATTTCCATATTTGACTAAGTGTTATGTTCTCCTATGTTTAGTCAACTTAGGAGGGGCGTTTTGGTAATTGGTTAATTATTTTATTAAAATTAACTTATTAAACCTAAGTTGTATAATTCAAGATCAGTTCTTAAACCTAAAAATTACGTTCAAACTCATAGAAAAAAAGGGATGCAAAAATAGTAAGCGACGAACGCAAGAAAAAGGCAGAAAATTTGTCGATTTCTCTAGGGCGATTTCAAGGTTTCTTCAAGGTTTCGTTCAAGGTGGTCTTTATAGATTAAGTTCTACATAAGGTATGGGTTTCTCTCCTGGACTTATTTCTCCAAGAGAACTTTCTTTTTTAATGATTCAAAGATCTTGAAAACTAGGGTTGTTTCCCGTCGTTCTTGTCGAACTCCTTTCCCTAGTATCCTTGTTATGATTTCAATGTTGAATAGGTTATAAATCATGTTGTTGGTATGTGGTGCTGGATGATCTTAATGTGTATGTTTTTTTATTAAATAATAATTGAATGAACCTATTAATTAGACTCGTTTGATGCTAAGTGTTATTATGTGAATTAAAAGAATGATACTATGATAAAGATATGTCCGAAAATGTTATGTATGAAGATGTTACGGTCTGTTGTGCATACTTGTTGTTAATATGACGTTATAAAGATGATATATTCATCAAATGCTAATATGATGCTGTCCAAGATGTTTAAAAGCGTTATGCCTAAAGTTATGTTATAAGGTTGCCTAAAGACATCTCCATGGAATCATAAGTTGAATGAATGTTTGGGTTATGCCAATAAAATGGCTAACAATGTCTTGCCCAAAAGTTGAATGGAATTGGATTACATTATTGCTTTTAAATAATGATGGAAAAATTGGCTAATGAGAATCTCATGAAATTATATTTGAATGAATGTTTGGCTTGTGCCAATAAATTGTCTATGAAGTCATTTCCAAATTTTCTAGGCCAATACTAAATTTACACCAATCTTATGTGCCCAATATAAGGTAATGTCAAATTAAGCATGACCAACAGAACAAAATGAATCCGTAACTAAGGGTATGTCAATAAATGGGATAAGTCCTAACATACCCTATACTATCTTATATGACTAAAATGTTGGAATGCCAAATGAATAAGCACATCTAAAGTAATTCAATGAATCCATAACCAAGGGCATGTCATTCATTGGGACAACTCCCAACATGTTCTACAAGAATGAACTATGAACATATGTAACTCATTGGAAGAAGTGCTCATCGTCCATAAACGATTAAATGAATCTACTACACTAAAGTAAAGAAGTAACGTGAGTTATAACATAATTAAAGGGGTCTAAATTAAGTAAGTGACCAGAATGGGGTGTTAAATAAAGTGAGACAAGTCTTACTTACACCTAAGCTACTATGTTAAAAGAATGCTCACGAATGAAGGTGTTAGAATGTGTGAGACTAGTCTCATTAACACCTAAGGATGATTTGTAAGGACAATTCACATTCATCAATGTAAAGTAAGGATGATATGTAAGGACAATTCACATTCATCAATGTAAAAGTATGGATGATATGTAAGGACAATTCACATTTCCTCAATGTAAAGTAAGGATGACAAGTCATCAAAAGAGTAAATAAATCTCAATCACATTTTATATGCAAGTGTAAGGACAATTCACACTTAATACATAAAGAAGAGATGAGAAATCATCTAATGAGCTATGACTACCTCATGCTAGAAGGAAGCTTTGATGATGTATGAGTTGAATGTAAATAGGAACTTTAAACTGAGCACCGATAGGCTAGTTATGAGTGGTGATGCCTTCTTTCGGGAAGGGCAGAGGTTCATGTAATTCTCATGAGATGAGACTGTCCACCAAGGTGGGTAAGGTTCTCCCTAAATCTCCTAGTCTTTGAACTATGCTGCCAACATAGGGAACTAGCCAGTGGTTTACCACCTAAGCGAGCTAGGGATGTTTTGGTTTCACCTTGGACAGTGACTCCACCTCTTTTGGGTGTGGGGAAGACACTGGATTTCATGAGCTCACATGATCTATGTCGGTTAAAGTTGAAGTTCCTCAAAGTATGAAAGATAAAGAAATGAACGATACCGAAGGTGCTTGTACAAGACAATCAGGAGGTGAAATCAGATTCAAGTAATGACATTAGGTCATTCTTGGTCATTGCACTTCATGATCCCGATGAGAGTCTTACACTTCATCCTAGGTATAGCTGGTATTTACATCAACCTACGAATGAATGAAATGAATAATGTGAAGTACGAATGAACGAATGAAGCAGACTCTGTGTTTGCTAAAGAAGGACCTCGGGTTGAGGTCCCATATGTTGGGTCCTCACTTGAGATGTCTTAATGCTCTATCAACGATTCCAAGGTATCGTGTATATGAAATGTATAATATATAAAACATGAAAGTAATGAAATCAATGGCATAATCAATAGAGAATAGATTATGAAATGTAATGAATACTTAATGTAATGAATAACTTGTTGTAAGGATAGTCAAATCGTGTCCAATAAAGTTTACAATAAGTAAAGGGCATAGCTAATAATGAATCCTCATGTTATGAAAATGATAAAGCCAAATAAATTGGCTTATAATGACTTTATATAATTGGCAGAAGATATTAGCCAAATAAGATTGGCTTATAATGACTTCTTACATTAGGCCAATAATACAATAATAGGAATAGTCACTAAAGATTGGTTTATAAACAATTCATGCCCGAAGTAAGCAAGATCATAAGCTTTAATGATATACCCCAAGAACTATGCACATTATGCAATCAACTAAAGAATGAGTATAGTCAATAATAATTGACTTATAAATATATTCATGCCCCAAATTGTAGTTAAGTCATTTCCTTAATCTCTTGAATTACTTACTTGATTCATTGTGGGTATGGGACTACAATGAATCATTGCACTTGTAAGTAAAACATAGAACCAAAGGAGTTATTGAACTACACAACAAGAAGAAGAAAAACATTGAAAAATAATCTAAGTGTACAAAGAGGAGCTCTCGGCCTAAGAGGATCAAAATCTCAAATCTTCGCTCGAGTTTTTTTAAAATTATGTTGATGATACTAATGTCTTGTAATCATATAGAAAATGAGTTGTGTGCTTTTAATGCATTAAAATACATCATATTCATACCACAATTTACAACTAACGAATTAGGAAAGTCTAATGACTAGACTCTCCAGAAATGGCATGTTGCTTAGGAAGAGCTTTCATTGATCATGCATATCTTTATGTGTATGTGTGCATATACCCATACTTAGTACAAGTGGTGTACTAACCCCCTACATTTTACTATTTTATAGATGCTGGTTAAAGGACAGATTGACGACTCTTGCAACGGTTTGGACATCAGCGTCTATCCAGACCATTTGGTATGTCCTCTTAATTTCGAGGATGCTACAGTTTTAGTCTAGCCTTAGTTTTAGACATAGCTAGTGGATGTTGTCCCTAGTGTTTCTTTCGTACTTTCATTTCGAAGCTTTTGTAATAAGGCCTTGTTTGGCAAACATACTTATGATATATTCTTATTCTGTTTCGAATTGATTCCTATGATAGATGGTTGTTACATTTATGTTGAGCTTAGTATATGACGAATTCATGAAATAACTATATGAAGTGTATGTATACTTCATACGTTTAAAGGTTTTAAATTTTTCGCAAATTTAACTAGATGAATGTGATGAATGCAAGATGAGGCTTGTCTGCGACCTCTTAGAGGTCAACGACGCCGGTAGTGATTCGGATTCAAGAATCCGGGTCGTTACAATATGAGGGGATGACTCTCCTAATCCTATGTTATTATAAATAAATGTTAATGAAGGCTTTTTCAATAAAGGGAACTTAGCTTAGCACTGAGTGAACTTGTATATGAGTGTGTGTCCCTTTCCAATGTGGGAAGGTAGGTCTACTATAAATCTCATGAGGTGGATAGCCTCATGACCCAACAAAGGGTGTAGAGTTGATATTTCAATGATTTCCCCCAAGTTCCATAAACTATGTTGCCACCATAGGATACTAGCAATGGATCCACCTAGAAATCTATGTTATGTTTGGTTCTACTTTGGCCGGTAGACCACCTTCTTTCGGTGTGGGGTTTCATGAAACTAGGTTCCATGAATAGCATCACATGTTCTATGTCGGTTAAGGCTATAGTTTTCCTAAAGTAAAATGGACAATGGAAGTAAATGACTAGGACCCTAACTAGAATGACTTAAGGGAGGTTACCTAGGATAGGTGGAAGTAATGAACCTATCTAGACATTGCACAAGTAGCTCCTTAGGAAGTTCTAGGAAGGTGTTCTAATGCATGTCACTATGTATGTGTTCTTTATGTATGACATTGTAGTATTTGTCTACTTGTTATGAAGATGTGCATGATAGGAGTCTTTATGCATAATGTTGATCTTGTTGACTATATGATGAAGGTCTTGCTTGACATAAATGAAGTGATCTTCTCTTACTATGTTGATATATGACTTGGATGTAAAATCTTGTGGTCTTATGATAGGTTCACTAAGTATGTGTGAGGTTATGAGGCCTTACATGTACATTGCACTAGTATACTTAGATTGGGGGCATGAGTTAGGTCTTATAAGGTTCTATGTGAAGTAAAATAAGTATATGTGCATAATGAGTAGGAGTTCACTGTAATGCCCTTATAGTTTTCACTTAACTATGTCTATGTTGTACTATACTTCTATGATGGTATGTGTTGTCTTGTGTAGACAAAATGTATGTTTCCTTGTGTCCTTAAGGTGATGCATTGCACCAAGTATCACTAAAGGGTTACTCGGGAAGTTAATGAATGAAAGGGCATAAAGCTCACTGTAAACGTGAAAGAGCATACTGTAAAATGACTTGAAAATGCCATAAATTCTAAACGTGATCCTATGTGATGTTTGGCCTTTGAATATGTTTATATGAAGTATATGAATGATATAAATGCTATTGTTTAAAGGTTTTATAAAGATTTACTCAAAAAGGCATGAAGTATGATTTCAAGAAAATGTGCCTTTTAAATGCATGTTTTTGCATGGTTGTCATACTTAGTGCATTCTTGTACTAATCTCATTCTTCTCTACTTTTTACACAAAATGTAGGTTATGGATGCTTAAAGGATGTCTATGATTGAGGAGCTTGATATGTGATTCCCAAGCTCAAGGAAAGGGGTCCTTATGTTCCAAGGATTCCCTACTAATGTCTTTATTGTAAAGTGTTTAAATATTGTATAGTTATGTAATGTGTCTTATGGGCCGTGTCCCTAAAGTACTCTAAAGTTTTTGAGTCTAAGATGGAAAAGAGACTTAAGGTCTATATATGTATTATGACTTATGTTTTATCTATATATGAGATCAAGTTTCTAGCATATGATGTGCTATGAAAAGTTTTAAATTTTCGCTAAAATTACTATGTCAATGCGATGAATGATAACTATGGGCTTGTATAAGACCTCCGAGAGGTCAAGTACGTCATGTTACTTCTAGGGGGTGCTCCCCGGATGTGACAAGGAGACACAGTAGTTTCTGCGGACTTGGATAATTTTTTTTTCGGTCTACTTCATCTTATTTCTGTTTCTGTTTTACTAACCTTATAAGTACTGGTTGATAACAATGCATACATAAAAGAAAGTTTTAAGCAGAAATTCAATCATTATTATCCATTTTTCAAGTCTAAATCCTATAGCCAAACAACAAACAGAAGAAAAGTTGTAGAAAAATCTTAAATATGATGGTCATATATGTTATGTTTCACAATAGGAAATATACAATAGTGAAATGAGCCTTCTCCAATACAAAAACAAATGACCAAAGACTTATTTTACAATCTGTCAAATCAATTTAATTCATTCTTCGTTGTTTCAATAAAAGGTGTATCTCCCTATAATCAAAGTCTGAAAATTCTCAATCAAAACTATGAGAAAAGCATATTAACAAGAATCCATTTTACTCAATATGGTTAATCGCCTATCAAGACAAGATCAATCATGTGCGAGCCAAGTTCAAACTAAAATACGATAGCAAAATGAGGACATACTTTACAGTTAATTAACACCAAACTATGAATATATTCCTTAAAATGTACAGATTCAATTTTATTTTTTAATACATAATGTATGCAACAATGATTAGAATTTTGAAAACAGATTCATAACACGTTCCAATCGATCAACTGACTTGCACTTAGGAGTTCACATGTTACAGGATCACTTATATATATATATATACATATATATATATACATATATATATACATATATATATACATATATATATATACATATATATATACATATATATATATACATATATATATATACATATATATACATATATATATATATATATATATATATATGTATCTTAATGTCATGATAACAAAAGCATTATTAAAACAGGCGTTTAAAAGCATGAAATATTTAATGACCTTTTTGACGAAACAATAAATAGTTCATATTGTACAGGGATTTTAACCTTATATTAACAAGGAAAGTAAGAGAAGAAGAGGAAAAGAGGAAGACAAGTAACATGTTCATGTAACACCCCAAGAGTACACCCTACAAGTTACACGGTGTACTTGACCTCTCGGAGATCTTGTACAAGCCTCTTAGATTTCATTCATTGTATAGGTATGAAAAGTACTGCGGAATTAAAACTTTTTAAAACATAACTAATAATAAACTCTTTCATAAAATGAAAGGACTGAAGTCTCATCATCACAAGCCAACTTAGACACGTCTTAATATCATAGGGTCATGACCCTTTGCATTGAAAGAAACATACTAAGTCTTATACAGTGTCTTTAATGAAAGAAACTAAAAGAAACATAGTTCATGTTCTCGAACATATGAGGACATACCAATCTTGAGAGAAATCTACTTCCCAAGCTTCACCTTCTAGGAACCTTCACTTGCCTTCTACCTATACTTTTGGAAATATAGAAGAATATGGAGTTAGTACAAACAATTTACTGTCATGACCCAACCCGATGGGCCGTGACTAGTGCTCATTTTGGACACTCATAAACAAACCTGCTAAGTATAACCAACTGAAACTAAGACAATATGGAATTTAATCAAATCAAACCTACCCCAACTCATATATATATAAAGTGGATCTGTCTCATAAGGAGTTATAACCATTTAACCGTAACAACATACGCGAGCCGACAAGGCCGCCACTATCCAAAGCATACTAGCATACGCAAGCCGACAAGGCTGCCACTACACAATACACAATGATGTACGCAGCCGACAAGGATGCCCCTGAACAAGCGGACATCCCAAACAAACCATGTCCAGACCATCATCCAAAACATATATATACAACCCACATAATGTTTACAGACCTCTAAGAGTATAGTAGTGAAACTCGACGGGACAGGGCCCCGCCGTACCCATAGATAAGCAAAAGACTACATAGGAAGTTATGTACCAAAACGACTGGGCTCCGGAACAGTGGAGCTCTCCCAATCAGCTAAGTAGGTATCCTAGGCGGAAGGATCACAGAACTGTGCGTCTACACCTGCGGGCATGAAACGCAGCCCCCCCGAGGAAAGGGGGTCAGTACGGACAATGTACTGAGTATGTAAAGCATAAGGTAAAGATGACATGATACCAACATGATAAGTCGAAACATGATATCGCTACACATGTACCTTATAAGTGAAAATCATGCATATCTTTAA
The DNA here is from genome assembly GCA_016801875.1 of Solanum sitiens. Taxonomy (NCBI): domain Eukaryota; kingdom Viridiplantae; phylum Streptophyta; class Magnoliopsida; order Solanales; family Solanaceae; genus Solanum; species Solanum sitiens. The sequence goes on along the minus strand of JABWTJ010000499.1, from coordinate 189,156 downwards.
CATATAAGGTGCCCAGCTTCCCTAGTAAGGGACTCGGCAAAATAATCATCATATATATACATCATAAGTACCCGGCCCTCTAGTGAGGGACTCGGTGAAATAGTCATCGCATCATCTCCGTCATCATCATCATCATAACCATCCTCATCACCAATCATATATATAATATACATACCCGGCCCTCTAGTGAGGGACTCGGTGACATATGCAAGAAACTCCGCACGAACATTACCCGGCCCAGGACTCTGTGAAATGATAAATGACTCTATACACGAGTAGAACATTATGTGCAACCATATGCAATTAAAATCATTTCTTATAACTCAATAGAACAATCAACGTGAACCAGCAAGGTGTATTACCAAAGATTAACGTTTTATCACGATTATAAACCTTTAACACGATATGAAAACGTAAAATCTCAATGACTCTAAGAAGCTCTACCATAGATATGAGAAATCACCATAGCCTTAGACATAGCCGATATATAGAAGAATAGTTTGTGAAAGCAAGAATATACGTCACCTAGACACTCTAGAAGTAAGTGTCAAACCTGTCCGTCATTCGCTCATTTTTAAAAGGCATGCCAAACAAAGAAAGAAAGGATAGCGTTACATACCGTATAGTCGAGCCGCACGACCAATATTTACTACCCAAGCTATTAATCTATAACAAGCAACAATCATGCCGCAATTAGATAGACGTCGCCCTTTACCACTTATTGTAAGCTAGCTAATAATCTAACAAAAATCCGGCAGCACTTCCCCTATTTTCCTTACTTCGTCCCAATCCGACAACAACCCAAATTATCCACAGCAATACCAATAACACATATAACCCAATGAATCATATTAAACAGCCCCCCAAAACAGCTCCATCTCGGCAACCATAGTAACGAAACAACGACACACCGAGCGATAACTCGTTTTATAATTCGCAACACATCTACCTTATCGTATTCATCCCTTGGAGTTTATACCCATAATCACATTAACATATACATAACTCCAAAACAGAATTTCCCACATTTTGCTTTAATCAAAACAGCCCAAACACTAACAGAACACCACTAATCCGATTATGGTTTCCGATCATACTTAGCACAATCAATATCTAAAATGAATTTTCTAAGCTACTGGTCACACACCCTTCTTAACATTAATGGCTAATTAACAAAGGCATTCTAAATAATTAACACACCAATCAAAGAGATTACTAACCAAATTCCTTGAAGCTGCTGGCCGAGAGTTTCATGGTTGGTTTTCTCCTCATCCATGGCTGCCTAAGCTAAGTTGAAGAATATGATATATTTGCTGTCATTTCACCACTTCATTCATTATATGAAGTGGAGACAGCACCCCACTACACATCCCACTAAGCCTAGCTCCCATCTGATTTCCTTTAATGCCTTGAGTGGTGGGGCCCTCCACTTAATTAATTTAATCCCAAACAGCCACTAATTAATCCCCCACTTAAAGTTAATGACAATCTGATTTCCTTTAATCACTTGGAACATAATGACAATCTGATATATTTGCTGTCATTTCACCACTTCATTCATTATATGAAGTGGAGACAGCACCCCACTACACATCCCACTAAGCCTAGCTCCCATCTGATTTCCTTTAATGCCTTGAGTGGTGGGGCCCTCCACTTAATTAATTTAATCCCAAACAACCACTAATTAATCCCCCACTTAAAGTTAATGACAATCTGATTTCCTTTAATCACTTGGAACTTAAAATAAAATCTCATTCCCCTGATTTACATCGACTAGCTCATGACGCGCACTACGTATAAAAATACGAGGCGTAACATCCTTCCCCCCTTAGGAACATTCGTCCTCGAATGTTAAGTTAGCGTCTTAAAAAAAAAATCCAGCGAGGTCTCTCTAACAGTTATACCTATCAACCTGCATTCCGTAACCTACAGATGCCTCACAGAGTCACAACTTACTACAAAAACTCATTTATCAATCAATATAGTCAAGCTAGGAATTGAATTACCTGCATGTACGGGGAACAAGTAAGGATACTTATTCTTCATTTCGTCTTCCGCTTCCCAAGTCATCTCCTCCCTATTATCATTTCGCCACAACACTTTGACGGAAGCCACATCCTTAGTACGTAACCTTCTAACCTGGCGATCAAGTATAGCTACGGGTTTCTCCTCATATGACAACTCCTCTGTTACCTGAACATCATCTACAGGGCATACTCTAGAAGGATCACCAATACATTTATGTAGCATCGGTACATGAAAGACTGGATGTACCGCCTCCAAATAAGATGGTAGATCCAACTCATAGGCTACCTTGCCTATCCTGCGAACAATCTGATAAGGCCCAATGTATCTCGGACTGAGCTTCCCTTTCCTACCGAATCTCATTACACCCTTCATGGGTGATACCTTCAGGAATACCCAGTCACCAATCTGAAACTCCAAATCTCGACGCCGATTATCTGCATATGACTTATGTCGACTCTGGGCTGCTAATAATCTTTCCTGAATAAGCTTCACCTTGTCAACAGCTTGTTGAATCATATCCGGGCCTATTAACTTAGTCTCGCCAACATCGAACCAACCAATAGGTGACCTGCACTTCCTCCAATATAAGGCCTCGTACGGTGCCATCTGGATACTAGAATGGTAGCTATTATTATAGGAAAACTCAATGAGCGGCAAGTGGTCATCCCAGCTACCTTTGAAGTCAATAATACAAGCCCGCAAACATATCTTCTAATGTCTAAATAGTACGCTCAGCCTGCCCATCAGTCTGAGGGTGAAATGCTGTGCTAAGGTTCACCTGTGTCCCCAATCCCTTCTGAAACGATCTCCAAAAGTTGGCTGTAAATTGAGCTCCTCTGTCTGATATAATGGACGTGGGAACCCCATGAAGTCTCACTATCTCCCTGACATATAACCTCGCGTAATCTTCAGCCGAATAAGTAGTCCTGACTGGAAGAAAATGGGCTGATTTTGTCAGCTTATCTACAATAACCCATATAGAGTCATACTTCCTTTGAGTGCGAGGTAAGCCTGTAATGAAGTCCATATTAATCATCTCCCATTTCCAAGTGGGGATCTCTATCTCCTGTAATAATCCACCAGGCTTTTGATGTTCAATCTTGACTTGTTGACAATTCGGGCACTGAGCAACAAACTCCGCTATGTCCTTTTTCATGCCATCCCACCAGTATAAGCATCTAAGGTCATGATACATTTTTGTTGAACCTGGGTAAATAGAATAACGGGCAGAGTGTGCCTCTCCCATAACCTGCCGTCGTAGCCCCGCAATATCAGGTACACACAATCTGTCATATCGTAGCACTCCGTTAGGTGTAACCTTAAATGGGGTCTTTTCCTTTTGAAGAGCTGCATCTCTATACTGTGCCAGAATAGGGTCCTCGTACTGGTGTATCTTTACCTCATCTATGATTGAGGACTCAGCAACCTCTCGAATAGAAACTTCACTATCTTCTGAATTAGCCAGACGGACTCCAAGGCTGGATAGCCGCTGAATCTCCCGAACCATCTCCCTTCTTTCTGGTTGTACATCTGTCAAGCTAGCCATGGACTTACGGCTAAGAGCATCTGCTACAACATTTGCTTTCCCTGGATGATATAAAATATCAACATCATAATCCTTTAGCAACTCTAACCACCGCCTCTGTCGTAAGTTCAGCTCCTTCTGTTTAAAGATATATTGGAGACTCTTATGATCTGTATAGATGTCCACATGCACACCATATAAATAATGCCTCCATATCTTCAAGGCATGAACCACGACTGCTAACTCCAGATCGTGAGTAGGATAATTCTTTTCATGCTTCCTAAGCTGTCGGGAGGCATAGGCTATAACTTTTCCAGGCTGCATCAATACACATCCTAGCCCAACACCCGAAGCATCACAATAAATAACATAGCCGTCCGGTCCCTTCGGAAGAGTTAGGACTGGAGCTGTAGTCAATTTGTCTTTCAATAGCTGGAAGCTTCGCTCACAAGCATCAGTCCACTGGAACTTGGCTGCCTTTTGAGTTAGCCTTGTCAAAGGCGCTGAAATTGAGGCAAACTTTTCTACAAATCTCCTGTAATATCCTGCGTACCTCAGTAGGTGTCGTAGGTCTGGGCCAAGTCTTTACCGCCTCAATTTTCTTTGTGTCTACCCGAATACCATCAGCTCCAATAATATGCCCCAAGAATGCCACTGAAGTCAACCAGAACTCACACTTGGAGAACTTAGCATACAACTTCTGTTGCTGAAGCACCCTAAGTACCGTCCTTAAATGGTCTGCATGCTCCTCTTTTGAACGTGAATAGACCAGAATATCGTCTATAGATACAATAACAAACATATCAAGGAATGGTTTAAACACTCGATTCATTAAATCCATAAACACCACTGGAGCATTAGTCAGCCCAAAAGACAGCACTCTAAACTCATAATGCCCGTATTGGGTCCGGAATGCCGTCTTTGGAATATCTGCCTCCCTTACCCGCACCTGATGATAACCTGACCGCAAGTCTACCTTTGAAAAACACTTAGCACCCTGCAACTGGTCAAATAGATCGTCAATCCTTGGGAGGGGATACCTGTTCTTTACTGTTACTTTGTTCAGCTGCCTATAATCAATACACATCCGCAGCGACCCATACTTCTTCCTCACAAACAGTACCGGTGCTCCCCAAGGTGACGTACTAGGCCTGATGAAGCCCTTTTCTAGCAAATCTCTCAATTGCTCTTTCAACTCTTTCAACTCAGCAGGTGCCATTCTATAAGGAGGTATCGATATAGGCTGGGTATCTGGCAGTACATCTATAGTAAACTCTATCTCTCGTTCTGGAGGAAGGCCTGGAAGCTCCTCTGGGAATACATCGGGAAATTCATTAACTACCGGGACTGATTGAAGAGTCGGTGCCTCTGCCTTTATGTCATGCACCCGAACCAGATGATAAATATAGCCTTTTCTAACCATCTTCCTGGCCTTAAGGTATGAAATAATCTTACCTTTCGGCGATACTGTACTCCCCTTCCACTCTATAATCGGTTCCCCTAGAAATTGAAATCGAACTATCTTTCCTCTGCAATCAACATTAGCATAACAAGCAGCCAACCAATCCATGCCCATGATAATATCAAACTCAATCATATTTAACTCTATTAGATCTGCTACGGTACGACGACTATATATAACCACTGAACAATTCTTATATACTCGCGTAGCTATCACAAAATCTCCTACAGGTGTAGCTACCTCAAATGGTTCTATCAACTCAGACTCTATTCCGATCCTACTAGCAACGAAGGGGGATATAAATGATAAGGTGGAACCTGGGTCTATCAATGCATACACACTTCGGGAGAATAGTGATAATATACATGTGATCACATTAGGTGACGCCTCCTGATCCTGCCTACTAGTCAAAGCATATATGCGGTTCGAGGGACCGCTAGAACTGGGAGCTCCATCACGACCTCTACTTCGGCCTGCTGGCGCCTGAATACCCTGCCCCGTAGGGCGCATAGCCACAGAAGAAGATGAACGAGCAACGGACCCAGTAGGCTGTACCATACCACCGGTACTACCTCTAAAGGGACACTCCCTCATAGTATGACCCTGAGGGCCGCAAGAAAAACATGCACCTGTAATCCAATGACCTTCCCCAGGATGGTACCTACCACAGCGAGAACACCGAGGCAAAGGTGGCCTCGACTAGCTTAAACCCCTGCCCATCTATGACCCTGACGCCCTAGAGCTCTGAACAGCTTCGGAATATCCCGTACGATCGAACCCCCTACCCATGAAACGTGGGGGTTCACTCTGTGCTGGCTGGGAAGAAAATCTAACATGTTGCTGAGACTACTCGCCTCGAAACTCGTCAGGATAACCTGCTGATCTAGCCCTCTTAGGCTGGCCTCTATTATAATCTCTTTCTGGCTGACGTCCCCGGTGCCGATCCTCTACCCCTTGTGCATATGCCTGCACCCGAGCAATGTCCATACCTGGCTGAAGAGTCACTGCCATACAACCGTCAATCAGATAATGATCCAATCCCATCACATAACGATGTACCCAGTCCGCCATATCAGCCACAATAGTAGGCGCATGCCTAGCCAATGAATCAAACTCGAGGCTATACTCTCGAACACTCCTGCCATTCTGCCTCAAACGCAAGAATCTATTGACTCTAGCTCGCTTCATCTCTGGAGGCAGGAAGTGGCCTTGGAAAGCCTCCACAAATTCATCCCATAACGCTGGAGGAGCACCCTCACCCCTAGATAATTCCCAAGACTCATACAAATTAATAGCTACATCCCGCAAATGATACGTATCCAACTCAACAGACTCGGTCTCCGAAGCCTTGATTATCCTCAATGTACGCTGCACCTGACGAATAAACTCTTGCGGATCATCCTGGGGCCTTGATCCAAAGAACTCTGGAGGATTACAACTTAAAAAGTCACAAGCCCTTAAGCTATCAGATCTGTCCGTATGATCAACTCCTAGTCCATGCCTGCGAGCCTGACCTGCCACTAATCTAGTCAGCAACTGAACCGCATCTCTCATGGCCCTATCCTCCGCCCCTGGCTGAGGAGCTGGAGGTTCAGGTGTTGGGGCTTCGAGGACTGGTGGTGGTGTCCCCCGAACTGGAGCTGCTGCTGCTCTAAGCTCCTCTGCCGGTGGCGGTGTAGAAGAGCTCTCCGATGGAGCACAATACCAGGCATAGACTGGGCACGGGCCCTAGTAACTCTCCGGGTCTGACTATTACCTTCTGCTACCGATTTGCCCTTCTGGGCGGCTGTCGCTTTCTTTGGAGGCATAGCTGAAAACGCAGGGATTCGTTAGAGAGGGATTATCCTGTTAATATAGCTCTATCGCACGATCTAGAATAACAAGAAAGGATAACATCCTAAATGTCCTGTAGCTTCCTGTTTATAGATGTGGTGCACAACACACCGATAAACAGGACTCTACTAGACACGGTCTGTAGACACTTCCGAGGAAGAACCACTCTGATACCACTTTTGTCATGACCCAACCAGATGGGCCGTGACTAGTGCCCGTTTTGGACACTCATAAACAAACATGCTAAGTATAACCAACTGAAACTAAGACAATATCGAATTTAATCAAATCAAACCTACCCCAACGCATATATATATAAAGTGGATCTGTCTCATAAGGAGTTATAACCATTTAACAGTAGCAACATACGCGAGCCGACAAGGCCGCCACTATCCAAAGCATACTAGCATACGCAAGTCGACAAGGCTGCCACTACACAATACACAATGATGTACGCAGCCGACAAGGATGCCCCTGAACAAGCGGACATCCCAAACAATCCATGTCCAGACCAACATCCAAAACATATATATACAACCCACATAATGTTTACATACCTTTAAGAGTATAGTAGTGAAACTCGACGGGACAGGGCCCCGTCGTACCCATAGATAAGCAAAAGACTACATAGGAAGTTATGTACCAAAACGACTGGGCTCCGGAACAGTGGAGCTCTCCCAATCAGCTGAGTAGATATCCCAGGCGGAAGGATCACAGAACTGTGCGTCTATACCTGCGGGCATGAAACGCAACCTCCCCGAGGAAAGGGGGTCAGTACGGACAATGTACTGAGTATGTAAAGCATAAGGTAAAGATGACAGGATACCAACATGATAAGTCGAAACATGATATCGCTACATATGTACCTTATAAGTGAAAATCATGCATATCTTTAACATATAAGGTGCCCAGCTTCCCTAATAAGGGACTCGGCAAAATAATCATCATATATATACATCATACGTACCCGGCCCTCTAGTGAGGGACTCGGTGAAATAGTCATCACATCATCTCCGTCATCATCATCATTATAACCATCCTCATCACCAATCATATATATAATATACATACCCGGCCCTCTAGTGAGGGACTCGGTGACATATGCAAGAAACTTCGCACGAACATTACCCGGCCCGGGACTCGATGAAATCATAAATGACTCTATGCACGAGTAGAACATTATGAGCAACCATATGCAACTAAAATCATTTCTTATAACTCAATAGAACAATCAACGTGACCCAACAAGGAGTATTACCAAAGATTAACGTTTTATCAAGATTATAAACCTTTAACACGATATGAAAACGTAAAATCTCAATGACTCTAAGAAGCTCTACCATAGATATGAGAAATCACCATAGCCTTAGACATAGCCAATATATAGAAGAATAGTTTGTGAAAGCAAGAATATACGTCACCTAGACACTCTAGAAGTAAGTGTCAAACCTGTCCGTCATTCGCTCATTTTAAAAGTCATGCCAAACAAAGAAAGAAAGGATAACGTTACATACCGTATAGTCGAGCCACACGACCAATATTTACTGCCCAAGCTATTAATCTATAACAAGCAAAAATCGTGCCGCAATTAGATAGACGTCGCGCTTTACCACTGATTGTAAGCTAGCTAATAATCTAACGAAAATCCGGCAGCACTTCCCCTATTTTCCTTACTTCGTCCCAATCCCACAACAACCCAAATTATCCACAGCAATACCAATAACACATATAATCCAACGAATCATATTAAACAGTCCCCCCCAAAACAGCTCCGTCTCGGCAACCATAGTAACGAAACAACGACACACCGAGCGATAACTCGTTTTATAATTCGCAACACATCTACCTTATCGTATTCATCCCTTGGAGTATATACCCATAATCACATTAACATATACATAACTCCAAAACAGAATTTCCCACATTTTGCTTTAAACAAAACAGCCCAAACACTAACACAACACCACTAATCCGATTATGGTTTCCGATCATACTTAGCACAATCAATAACTAAAACGAATTTTCTAAGCTACTGGTCACACCCCCTTCTTAACATTAATGGCTAATTAACAAAGGCATTCTAAAGAATTAACACACCAAGCAAAGTGATTACTAACCAAATTCCTTGAAGCTGCTGGCCGAGAGTTTCATGGTTGTTTTATCCTTTTCCATGGCTGCCTAAGCTAAGTTGAAGAAGATGATATATTTGCTGTCATTTCACCACTTCATTCATTATATGAAGTGGAGACAGCACCCCACTACACATCCCACTAAGCCTAGCTCCCATCTGATTTCCTTTAATGCCTTGAGTGGTGGGGCCCTCCACTTACTTAATTTAATCCCAAACAGCCACTAATTAATCCCCCACTTAAAGCTAATGACAATGTGATTTCCTTTAATCACTTGGAACTTAAAATAAAATCTCATTCCCCGGACTTACATCGACTAGCTCATGACGCGCACTATGTATAAAAATATGAGGCGTAACATTTACTAAGTATGGAATTATGCAAAAACATGCTTGAAGAGGACATTTTAGTTGAAATATACTTTTCATGCTATTTTGGTAAAACCTCATGAATGAAGTGTACAAGATATCATAGAAGTCATCATTCAACACACAAAGTAATACTTCCATAATTCTCAACATTTAGTCACATTCATAAAGTAATCCATTAATCATTTAGACTTTCCTATCCAAAGTTATCCTAAGACTCACCTGGGTAAGACATGAAGAGACCGCTCATACAACCTCTTCAATACAAACCTAAGGGATCCTTAAGACTACCAAGGACAAACATATATAACTTCAACTCAACAAATCAACATTCATTACTATAGGAAACACACATGCATTTGAGAACTTCACATAAAGACCATCCTCCAAGACAACCCCTAAGTTACACTAGTGCAATTTGAAAGTAGCATCCCATACTACTACTCCCACTTTGTGCTCCTTATGAATCACCCTAGACTAGGCACATCACATTCAATCATTTACATAGCTTCATCAACACTAGTCATAAGATCAACATGGTTCATTAACATGTAGACATAGAATCAGCTTACTTCATTAACATCTTATAATAACCCATTCATTCATTTTCATTACAAGGACACACCAAGACTCCCTCCAAATGTATACTTGTGCAATGGATAAATGGTGTCCATTCCACCACCTACCCTAGGTAGTTATCACGACCCGAAAGCACCCCCTTGAATCTAGGGAGAACCCTTGGTTCATGAACGGGCGTACTTGACCCTTTGGGGTCTTGTACAAGCCCTTTAACTATCGTTCATTACATAAGACATGAAAAGTAGTGCGGAAATTTAAAAAATTTCACGAATAAATTAATAAAAGGAATCTTTCATAAATACATAGAGAATCTCGTCATCACAAGACAAACCTAAATGCACGACATAATATCTTAGGGACACGGCCCTTTACATTAAAAGAAAAACATAATAAGTCTTTAAATAAAGAAACTAAGAAAAGGACTATGCCCTCGAGTATATGAGGACATACTTTGTCTTGAGAGAAACTTTCCCAAGCTTTGCCTTCTAACCTTCAACCTTGCTTCCAAAAACCTATACTTATAGAGTATAGAAAAGTATGGGGTTAGTACAAAACAATGTACTAAGTATGGCATATGCAAAATCATGTAAAAAGGAACATTTTATTAAATTAAATTAACATGCCAAATAATTATAATATTCATGAATTTAGAAGCAAAACAACATAAGAAATATTATTTAACACTTAGAGAACGATTTCCATAATTTTAACTCCAAAAATGGTGAACTCCCAAGGTATTGCCAATGAAGAACGAAACTCATTTCCGTAGAAGTTTCCCTAACCGAGGTTATCCTAAGGCTCTCCAAGGTAATACATGAAGGAAACGTCTAAACACGTCCTTCAATACACACCAAGGAGATTCTTAAGACTACCCACCATAGGCTTACTCCACTCGGGAGAACAAGTCACCACTCAAATCACAAGACATTAGAAGAACACTCAACAACAAACCAAAGACTTCCCTTTCGGAATGCCTACTTAGTGCAATGAGTTGATGGCATCCCATACCACCACCTACCCTAAGTAGTCTTTAAGAAGGTTTGGCACCAAGACTTCCCTTTCGAAAGGTCCTACTTAGTGCAATGGATAGATAGCGTCCCATACCACCACCTACACTAAGTAGTACGTTCTTTTAGAAGACTTAGTTCATTCAATTCACATAAGACTCACCAAGACTCCCATTTCGGAATGCCTACCTAATGCAATGGATAAATAGCGTCTCATTCCATTACCTACCCTAAGTAGCATACTCATTTAGAAGACTTAGCACATTTATTACTTTTGTGGGGGTTAGCTTAACCGACAAATACCATGAGAGATAGATATGGAATTTCGATATTAACCCCTATCGTATGAGGGATCCTCACTTGCCTAGAGTAAGGGCATTCTTTTTAGATTTTACATGGCATTCCCAAAAGCTACACCTATGCGGTCACATAGTTAAGGGATAAGGAGATTGCTACTAAGTAACTCATTCTCTACTAACGAGGAGTACTCATCTCAAGAGGTACACTGGAATGCAACATCTCAACTCACAAAGTGTAACCACCCCTTCTTCATATCCTCTCGGTGCTAGGAATAACTCCCCACGGATTCTCAACATTATAAACTATAGGTTAAGGATAACTAGTGAACACCACATCTCAACTCACGAAGGGTATTTATCCTACAACCTATCTTAGAAAGTTCTTAGGATGTAATGAGGTTGCTACTAAACACTTCATCTCAACTAACAAATAGTGTTCACCCCAAAACTCCCCTTTTTACTCAACTTGCTTCATTCATTCAACTAAGAGTGTGTGTGTACATGTGAGCACACCTTGCACATAAGCATCATTTCATTCACATTAACTTTTGTACATGCGTAGACCTTCTTTCATCACATCACACACTTTAACATACTTCATATAATCATGCAACTCATTTAGGCATACTTTCTATCCTACTTCACATAATAAGCTTCATAATGCACATTTAACAAGAATAACTTCATTTATATCTTACTTCGCATAACAAGCCTTCGTGACCTCATTCACAATACATAAGTAGCTTCACATTCATATAAGTCATTTAGACATAAACTATAGCATATTTATCATAATAAGTTCTATAAGTCACATTAACAAGACTAACATCAAACTCATCTTAATTCACATAGTAAGCCTTCATGGCATCATTCACAATAAACAAGTAACTTCACATTCATACAATTCAAGTAAACACCGCCACCAAGAAGGTGGAACATATCACTCAAGAGCATTTCAAAATTAAAGGTAAACAACATAACCATTTTACCCTTTTATCCAAGCTTCCATCACCAATAACATTTTACTCAATATTTCATCATAATATAGGCCTTAGGGCAGTAGCTAAACAACAATATCAACCATAAGAACCAAAGCTCAGAGACAACCAATTCATGCTCATTTAACCCATTTCTTAAGCCAAAATTTGATGAAAAGCTTTAACATAATTTCATTGAAGTTTTAACATTAAAATCACCAACTAAAATTAGAAATATCATTATTAAGTCATTAGAAACATTTTCATGCAAGACTCATATTTAGAATTGAAGATAGAAGAAACTAGGGTTGAAAATCCTTTTTGAAACTCCATTAGAAGAGACTCCTTGAATGGAAGAGAGTTAAAGCATGGATAACATACCTTAGATAAGATAAACCCAATTATTTTGATGAAGAACTTTACCACCAACAGCCCTCCTAGCTCTTCTTGACTTCTAACTTCCAAAGAGACTTGAGAGGGAGTTCTAAGGGAGAGGGGTTTTGGGTTTTAGGAAATGAGGTTTAAAATTAGGTCTTAGGGTTTAGAACACTTTAATATACCTAATAAACCCTAAAATAAACGTCCTAGGGTCATAAAAGACTTGGGGTGAATTCACCAGACACCCCAAGACTTGGCAGGAAATTACAGCTTTTACAGGTCCATCGACGACTCAAAAACGATGGGCCATTTGTCAACCAATGACCCATTGGTAAGGGTTCGTTTGTTGGGTATGCAACCCTCAAACCCTGCATACCTGAAGTTCCAATCAACGTACCAAGTTGACGAGCCGTCGATTGATCAACTGGCCGTCGACTGGTCCCGCTGGTGGACACTGCCAGGCAGTTTTGGACCAAAGTTTTAGGCCCTTCTCTAGGGCCCCTTGTGGGTCCTAGGTGGGGTCGTGCCCAAATTTTAAACCGCTAAACATGGTCTTATAGGTCTTATGCACATCTCACACCAATTTCAAGCAAAACAAACACGTAAAACTCACTCAAAAACCTCAAGACACAAGAACACTTTCTAAGGCATATCTTCCAAACGTCATTGACGTTCTTGGACGTTTGACCTCCAAACTTAACCAAACTTCACACACTGCCTAAGGACACTAAAGTAACTCATTTTAACTTGAAATTAACTCAAGAAACAACCACGAAGATCTAGTTCACCTTAGTTCATTTTAGGGCGTTACAGTAGTACACCCTTAGAAAGACTTAGTTTATTACATTCATTTGTGGGGGATAGATTTAACTGACATATACCATGAGAGCTTGACATGGAATCCCGATATTAACCCCTACCGGATGATGGATCCCCACTTGCTTAAGGTAGGGTCATTCTTTTAGCCTTTACATGGATATCCAATAGCTAGTCTTATGTGAGCGCATAGTTTAGGGATAAGGATATTTCTTCTAAGTTCTTCATCTCAACTAACGAAGAGTACTCATCTCAAGAGGTACATTGGATACATCTCTACTCACGAAGAGTATCCATCCCTCCTTCAAATCCTCTCGGTGCTAAGCATTACTCCCCCACAGAGTCTTAGACATTTATTGCTTTCATTAATTATAGGTTGAGAGATTTCTACTAAGTACTACATCTGAACTTACGAAGAGTACAAATTTTCTAGAGGTTACTTTTGGACAGTTCATCTCAACTCAAGAAGAGTATCCAACCTTCAACCTATCATTCATTCATTGGAAATCTCTTAGGAATAGTGAGGTTGCTACTAAACACTTCATCTCAACTCACAAAGACTGTTCACCCCAAAATCCCCCTTTTCATTCGTTAGAGTTCTTAGGAATATTGATGTCGATACTAGACATTACATCTCTACTCACGAAGAGTGTCTACCCGACATCTCCCTTTATTTCCTTAACTTCATTTATTCAATCATTTGTGTGTGTGAGTATATGTGAGAACACCATTTACATTTTAGACATGATCACCTTACATTCATCATAATCCACATACACAATCATACTTCATTTAGACATAGTATCTTCAAGACACACATTCATAACTTCATAAGACCTCATATGCATATACATCATAACATCAATTTACTTCACATTCAATGTCTTCAAGGTCATAATCACAATTCACACATATATATTCATATACATCAAGTAAACACCGCCACTATGGGTAGACTATACCACTCAAGATCAATACCACACCATGACCACCTTTTCTCAATTCTCGAATAATTTATCATAATAAGACATAAATGGCATTAGATAATAACAATACAACATAAGAAAACCACAATTCTAACATTGTCTAATCATATTCATCAAACTCAATTCATAAGTCAAAATTTAAGAATTTGCATGATCATGGGTTCATTGAGTTTTTTTATCATAAAACCATCACTTAACATTGAAAACATCTTAATTAATTAATTCAAAACATTTCATGCAAGAACCTATGCGTAGAATTTGAAATAGAAGAATTTAGGATTTTGAAAAGCCTTTGAATTGGATCCTTGATTGAGAGAAGAATGAAAGATGAACTACCATACCTTATATGAATAAAACCCACGAAATTTAATGAAGAACCCACTCAAATCTTCAATCCTAGCTCCAACTTGAGTTCAAGCTTCCATGGAGGTTTGGGAGAACTTTTATCGGGAGAGGTTTTCATTTTGAAAAGTCTAATTTAGGTTTTAGGAGTATAAACTAACTTAAAATAGCCAGAAACACCTAAAAAATCGTCTAATAATTAATTAGGATTCACCTTTCACTTGGCTGAATTGCAGGCAGTGAAGTTGCAGGCCCAAACGACGGACCCCGTCTACTAGGCGTCGTCTGATCAACGGCCCATCCTGCATGGGCGCTATTTTGTTCAGAGGTCCCTCATTTGGGGGATAAGATCCCATGACTAAGTATGGATCCACGACCCCATTTGATGGGGCATCACTCAATGAGGGGCCAGTTGCTTGTGGTCGTGGTTTGAGGCTGCTTTTGGTAGCTTCAAGTCAATGTTTGGTTCCTCTTCAAGGACCCTAAGGATGGTCCTTGGGGATTTATACCCGTATGTTTCAACCCTAAACATGACCAAATAGGTGCTAGGGTCCCTTCCTATCAATTTGGACACCAAATAAGACATAAAACATGCAAATACACACTAGCACACACAAGGCTATCCCGAACGTCTTGGAAGGTCTTAAACGTTCGACTTCCAAAATCTTTAAAACTGACCTCTAAAGCTATTTTTCCTCATTTTTACACATTATTAACTCATTAAACACATACAAAGCTCTAGTTTGTCCTATTTCATTTTGAGGGTCGTTACAGTTCAAGATGTTAACCAGGTCAAAGTTGCATATGAAATCAAAAATACAATTCAGAGAAAATACAAACCTTGAGTAGAGCAGCAAAGAGTGGCTTTGACGTCAAAGACTCCAACTTCAAACTCGAACATTGGACTTGAATTCAAAGCCAAAATATAAAAATATGAAAGCTTCTCGGACTATTGTTCTTGAAGTGTATTGTTTCTATCTTTTCTCTATTGCTTGGATATTTTGAATCCTTACTGAATGATCTTGAAAGGAAAAACTCTTGCCTTTTATAGGCAAAATAAGAGTCCAAAATTTAAATTTGAAAACTAAAATTATGTTGGAAAACAAAGAGTTGCAACTTCATATCAAAATTAGTAAGCACTTTTAAGATTTTGATTTGTTGGACTAATTTAGGCCACGAAGTTGAAATTGTTTTAAAAAAAACTGGCCAGAACAGAGGTGAAGGCAGCGTAGGGGTCTGCCTTTCATCAAAAAAAGATGGTGGAGAAGATGTAAAGTTGACATGAGGGAGTTCTGATTGATAGATGTTGGAGGAGCATAGCTAAAAACTGTCGGATATTGTTGCTTCTCGGCGGTTCACGGTTGTTCTTTTTGGGACGAGTCGAAAGGAGTAGGGGAAGAAGCGTAGGGGTTTGCGCAATCATGTGGGATGGTTTATCAAAGAGAATGTTCGGGAATCTGAGGAGAATTCCACCAAAGGCAAATGCTCATCACACTTTCCCTTAAAATCAATTATACAAGATCCAAGCATGTATTCAAGAGTTTAAATAGTTTGCTCCACTTGACCATCCGTTTGAGGATGAAAAGCGGTGCTTAACTTCACTTGAGTACCCAAACCCTATTGGAAATATCTCCAAAATCTAGATGTAAATTGAGCACCTCTATCCGATATGATGGACAAAGGAATCCCATGAAGACTCATTATCTTGTCAATATAGATTCTTGCATAATCTTCCGCCCAATAAGTAGACTTAACGGGAATAAAGTAAGGGGATTTGGTCAATCTATCCACTACCACCCATATTGTTTTCGAGTTTGAGGCAAACCTATTATGAAATCCATATTAACATCTTCCCACTTCTAAGTAGGAATTTGGATTTCTTGTAGTAGACCACTCGGCTTTTGGTGCTCGACCTTCACTTGTTGACAATTGGGACACATTGCATCAAACTCCACAACATCCCTTTTTAGGCCATCCCACCAAAATACTTCTCTAAGGTCATGGTACATCTTTGTAGAACCTGGATGAATAGAGTAACGGTCTCCATGAGCTTTTTCAAGGATCCTACTCCTCAAGTCATCCACATTAGGCATACACAATCTCCCTTTATACCTAAGAACACCATCCCCCCCTTGGGAGAATGACTCATTCATATTACCAAGAACCGATTCTTTCAACTCCATCAATAGTGGATCAAGGTGTTGCTTAGACTTCACCTCAACCACCAAAGACGACTCGGAGTTATGATGTACCACCATACCACTATTTGGAGAACTTTCAATTCGAACCCCTAAGCAAGATAACCTATGAACATCTTTCTCTAGGTTTCTTTTGGATTCTTCCACATGGGACACACTTCCCATGGACAACCGACTTAGAGCATCTGCTACCACATTAGCCTTGTCGTGGTGATAGAGAACACTCATGTCATAGTCTTTCAACAACTATAACCATCTTCGTTGCCAGAGATTCAACTCCTTTTGAGTGAATACATATTGGAGACTTTTATGGTCCATATACACATCAACATGAACCCCATAGAGATAATGCTTCCATATTTTCAAGGAAAATACCATGCCGCTAACTCAAGGTCATGAGTCGGATAATTCTTCTCATGAATTTGAGTTGCCTAGAAGCATACGCTATAACTTTGCCATGTTGCATAAGTACACACCCCAACCCAACTCAGGATGCATCACAATAAACCACAAAACCGTTAGTGCCCTCCGGTTGGGTCAATACTGGAGCGGAGGTAAGCCTATCCTTCAACATTTGGAAGATCTTTTCATATGCATCCGACCACTCAAATTTCACATTATTTTGAGTCAAGGTTGTCAAGGGATAAGCAAGAGACGCAAACCCTTTGACAAACTTTCTATAATAACCGGCTAGGCCTAAGAAACTCCTAATATCCGTAGGAGCCAAAGTCCTAGGCCAATTTTTTGCCGCTTCGGTCTTCTTTAGATCAGCTTCTACAATCTCACCAGAGATAATATGACCAAGAAACGCTACTGACCTGAACCAAAACTCACATTTGCTATACTTGGCAAACAATTGGTGTTCTTTAAGCACTTGCAACACCACCCTCAAATGATCCATGTGTTCACCCTCATTTTTCAAATATACCAAGATGTCGTCAATGAAGACAATGATAAATGAATCTAGGTAACTTCAAAACACCCTATTCATTAGGTCCATAAACGCCGCCGGAGCATTAGTGAGACCAAAGGATATTACTAAGAACTCATAGTGACCAAATCTTGTTCGAAATCCTGTCTTGGGAATATCTTAACCTCTCACTCTAAGTTGGTGATATCCTAATCTCAAGTCAATCTTAGAAAAGTAACTCGCAGCTTCGAGTTGATCAAATAAATCATCAATCCGAGGGAGAGGATACTTTTTCTTGATTGTGACTTTATTGAGTTGACGGTAGTCGATACACATTCTAAGGGACCCATCCTTATTCTTCACAAACAATACTGGAGAACCCCATGGAGAAATACTAGGCCGAATAAAGCCCTTGTCTAATAAGTCCTTGAGTTGAGCCTTCACCTCTTTCAATTCAGCCGGAGCCATCCAATGGGGAGGAATTGAAATGGAATTTGTATCCGGTAGCAAATCAAAACCAAAATCAATTTCCCATTCGGGAGGAATACCGGGAAGACCATTAGGAAAGACCTCCGCAATTCCCTCACTACGGGGACCAACTCAATGGGAGGAATTTCTGAGTCTAAATTTTGGACTCTTACTATATGGTATAAACACCCTTTAGAGATCATCCAACAAGCTTTCAAACAAGAAATGATATGACCTCTAGGAACAGAATTTCTCCCCTTCCACTCTAAAACGGGCTCATTTGGAAAGTTAAATCACCACCCTTGTTCTACAATCTATCGAGGCAAAGCAAGCATGCAACCAATCCATACCCAAAATGACATCAAAATCATACATATCTAGTTCTACTAGTTCAATATGAGTAACTCTATTGGGCAACATCATAGGACAATTTCTATACACTCTTTTGCAACAACCAACTCACCCACCGGGGTAGACACCATAAAAGGTTCATTCAAGATATCAGGCAAGATGTCAAACTTTGTAGCTACTAAAGGAGTAACGAATGAAAAAGTAGCAACGGGATCAAGTAAAGCATATACATCAATAGAAAAGACTTTCAACATACCAGTCACCACATAGGGAGATTTCTCTTGCTCACCTCTAGAGCGGAGAGCATAAAAGTGATTTTTCTTCGGAGCATCACTAGAACTACTTGCTTGAGCTTGGCCACTACTCTTGTCTTGCCCCTTCAAATTTGGGCAATCTCGAACTTTGTGCCCACTTTTACCACAACTAAAACAATTGCCCGTTCCAACTAAGCATTTACCAAAGTGACCTTTCCCACACTTGGTACAATTAGGCTTCTCATTAGGTGAATTTTCACTCTTTCCCTTTTGGGACCTAGGTTTAGGCACCTTATCATCACGAGCCTTACGGAACTTAGAAGGAACTTGATTAGAGAAACTCTTCTTGAACTTAGGCTTTGGATATCAAGCCTACCCTTTGAAGAACGCATACGCTCAAATTATACTTCCCTAAAGAATTATAAGCGGTCGTATCAATTAAAGAACCCAATTGTTAGGTGGGGTCGATCCCACGGGGAAAATGATTTAGACATAACTTTAATCTACGATTACGTCTATTTAGTCAAGTCCTTTTCGAAAAAAGATAAATAAAAAGGGGGGTTGTGTAACAAAAATGTTAAATTATGTCTAAGTAAACAAGTAGCAAGATTAAAACTTTGGTCTTTATCAAGTGATGAGAGAAACTAGGGCGTAAGTGTTCCCCATAGGTTCATAACTAGATAATCCTAGCTATAACAACTATTTCCTAGTGTCTTGCATGCAAAATGGTAAGTTATGTATCTCTAATTCCTTGGTTCGGCAACTAGAGAATTTCACCCCATACCTTGGTCCGGCTACGTGTGTTGAATTACTAACCCTTACCTTTACCTCATATTAAGCATCATATTCAATGTATGGCTAAGTTGCTAGTTCGCACCAATTGAGACTAGCCTATTACATAGTGTATACTAAATCTATGTTGATAATTCTTTTCCTATTAACTACCCCCTTGGTCTGGCGAATAGAAATAGGGCAAGTTCTAACGCGTGCACTCGTTAAAAAGACTTCTAACCAAAATAATTATCAATACATGTAAGAACCTATTCTAGAATTGTTATTTAGCTAGTTTTATCTTGTTAATTACTTATGGTTCCCATAACCCTAGTTGTGGATTTAGTTACCCATGCTTAGAAATACACAATTCATAATTGTTTGATAAGAATTCATGTACTTACTTTGATAAGTTTGAAGAAAATCCAGAAATATCACTTGAATTAATGAAAATATTGTAAGAATCGATTCCGGAAACTAGAAGTAATTCCCAAAATCCAAAGTTCAACTTCCAATAACAAGAGTATCAAAATTAATAAAAAGTCTAACCCCAAAAATGATGTTTTTAACCCTATTTATAATAATAAAGTCCTAAATTAAAATGAGTTTTAAATAAGGAAAAATCTGTCCAAAATGCGTCTTCAGTCAATGACCCAACTGACGGTCCGTCGATGGAACGAAGGATCGTCGACTGCCTCCGTCGGTCCACACTTAACTTTTTCTTCAATCGTCACTTTTGCATCCTTTTTGTTACAATCGACGGACCACCAGCACGGTCCGTCGTCTCACTTACGGTCCGTCGATGCCTCTGTCCCTCTATCCTTAGTGATTTCTTCAAGTCGGGTATTGGGACTACTTTCTATTAGAAACGACGATTTGCCAGGATGGTCCGTCGATTAGTCGACGGACCGTCGATCCTTCCGTAGCCCCACACTTGGTCAGATTTCCCTGAGTTGGTTCCAAATGCTTGAACCTCCAATCGACGATCACCACCTACGGACCGTCGATGGGTCGACGGACCATCGATGGCTTCGTAGGTCATCACTTCTACAATGATTTCAGGACAGTCTTCTACATTACCGTTTTGGACAGCTTTCCTGCAAACACAGATAAAAATATATTAAAATTATTACAAAAAGGCCTTAGACACACACTAAACTTAAGGAAAAAGTATTGAAAGTACTGTGAAACCACGGTACATCAACACCCTCAACTTAAATTTGTTGTTTGTCCTCAAGCGACGCACTATGACTCACCACAACACCTTTGTACAAACGTATGCTCTTTTAAGCTTTTGCAATCATATGGCTATCAATCCCAACTATTTTCATTGCTTTGATGCATGATTTCACTCTTAGGCTCACTAGGCTCATTCATGTGGATCAGACCATGACACAGACTCACCACAGCGACACCTCTATTCTTTTATCTCTCACAAAGGCACCAACTTTCCAATATTGCAACTAGTGTTCTCACTTCAAAGATATCCTCCTTTTTCGCTCAGTGATATCAAATTTGGGTATAAGGATCATTAGTCAACACTCACGCTCAAAACAAATTCACACCTAGTTGGTACTTGTCGCCATAGGATTGCCCTTATTTTCACTGCTTAAATTCATCATATTAGACTCTTAGGATCACGATAGGACTTTTCTTGGCTTATAACGTAGGCTCAAGGTCAGGTATGGTACATATGGATACATTTTAGTGACTTGTTTCCCTCCTTGACATTACGGCTAAGCATCCTACCTCTTTCATTGTATATTATACCCTACTCTTCCTTTTCTTATACTCTTTGCCTTGTTTTCTCCTTTATTTCTCCTTTTGTGCAAATGGCTCTTCTTATAA
Source organism: Solanum sitiens (assembly GCA_016801875.1). Lineage (NCBI taxonomy): Eukaryota > Viridiplantae > Streptophyta > Magnoliopsida > Solanales > Solanaceae > Solanum > Solanum sitiens. The sequence goes on along the minus strand of JABWTJ010000499.1, from coordinate 167,627 downwards.
CACTTCTTTTCTTTTATTTTATTTAATTTTTTTTCAAATTCTTCACTTGCTTTCTACTTTGATTGAGTCACTTTTATTTTTCCTTTCACATTAATCCTTTCAACCCCTCTTCTCGAGACATTACTCGTAGTAGCCAGCCTCAACTCATGGCTTTGCCATGAGTTGAGGTACACAATACCCAAGGTTGGGTCAGGGCCAAGACGAGATCGGTTTCTGATTAGCCACCCTCAACTTATGCTTTTGGCCTAAGTTGTGGTGCACATGTCCAAGGAGGGACCAGGGCCAACACATTATACCCAAAAAAGATTTGTTGGGGTAGAAAAGAAAGGTTCATTGTAAGCTTTTGGATCAAACAGGGATTAATTTCATTTGGTTTTCTTTCATTTAGGCTAAATATTGGCTAATTTGAACAAGGGCCTATGATACTTTTCCTAATTGACTAACACATATTACTTTTGCAGGACTAACCGGGCAAGTTCTAGCTAGGTACCAACAGTGGACTATTCAACTTTCCTCACACTCTCTTAACACCTTATTACCCTACCAGATTATCAGACACCTAGTTGGAGTTTAGATGAGGGTCATGCAATGGTGTATCTCTATGTCATGATTAGAGCCAACACATTCACATTCACTATGTCTAATCATGCAAGCATTCTCTTTAGAATGGGATATCATTGTATTTAGCCATAATGCTTCAAATTTCACATTCATACTTTGTACAAAATACTAAACATGCTGGTTCAATAGTTAAATAATCAGTCTCTTGGGACAAAAGAACACAGGCAAGAAATAGTTAAATAATCAGTCTCTTGTGACAAAAGAACACAGGCAAGAAAACCATAAGAGAGGATCGTGAGTTGGGATACTCAGACTTCACCCTAACACTCACTTTCCATTTACCCCTCCCCGAACAAGTAAGCGTGCAATTTTCCCCAATGCATAAGAAATATAATAAGAAGGTGGTAGGTAAAGCAAACCTGAGGCGCATAGCGCCGAAGATCAACAAGCAGGCGGGTATGGTTGCCCAGAAAGCGCTCTATCAGTAGTAGGGACACCATCAGTAGTGTCCGCAGCAATGTCTGCACCCTCAGTGGTGCTCCTCTCAACAGCCTCAAGCCTGGAGCTAGATGCCCCAGCAGCCAACTCACGAGCCTTCATCTGCTGGGCCTCCACATCTACCAAAGAAGCTCTTCTCGCGGCCTCCATCTCAGTGCGCTCCTTCTTCCTAGCCCAAGCCTCATCACCCTTTCTTGGCCTGTGCCTCTTGGCACGCTCACGTGGCGTAGGTGGAGGTGCGTGGTAGTCTGAAATAGTGCATGAATCATCGTATCCTCCGCAGGCTCCTCAGGTACGGCCTTAGGCTCGGCTACCCGCATATCCAAGATGGCATAAACATCAGCCCTCAAACTCGCCACAGTAGCCTGGAGAGTAGTCAAATCAATAGTAGGGGCTGGCTGGGCGAGAACTCTCAACTCGAATGCATCAAGGCGCTGGTGGACTGCCAGAATCTTCCTCTCAGTCTATTGGGCAATCTTTTTCTCGATCCGATCCTCCGCATCAGCAATGGACCTTTGCATCCAAGGCTGGATATGATGCAATAATGTGGCCATCTGGGCATCTAACTTCTAGACCCTAGCAATCGGGACCAGTGCTGCTGATGGTTTAGAGCGGGAGGAATTCTGGGCTCTGCTAGTGCCCGGGATAGACTCAACCGGGGTGGTGTCGATAGGCTCTGATGTGGCCTGATCAGCCCCTTGGGCTTGCTCAATCGTGTCCGCCAAGTTCTCACCTAGCGGCTGCACCTATACTCTGGGCCCTCTGTTGGGTGCCACCTCATTGGCCTCATCCCGGATGAGACCGATGTCCACTATCCCTGTATGAGTCCTGAGAACATCAATGTACCAAATGGTCACTCCAGCAGACCTGCACAACTCTAAAATCATACAGAGAAAGGGGTAAGTGGTCGAGGTCTTAAAGGCCCCTCATGAATGACTGTCAGCAACAGACTCGGAAAATCAACCTTGAACCCCGCAACCATAGCAGCAACCAAGACTGCTCTATCCCATGTAAGAATGTTGTCAGCGTCCGTGGGGGATAGGCAGTGGCGGACCAATAGTCAGATGAACTTGGCAGCAAATGTGAGGTTGGCCTTCTTGATAAGGCCTCGGGGCTCCAGCACCTAGTCTGCACCGTCACAATCCGCGGAAATGTGCTGGGCTATCCACCTCTTGGTGGTCTCTCTCACAACCTGGTCTCGCTGGAAATGGCCCTCCTTAATCAGTTTCCAACGGTAGTCGAACTCAGGGGTGAGAGGGTCTCTAGTGACATCTGTATCAGCACCGTATAAAAAACGTCGAATGGTGGGCAAAGAGATATCCACCCTGCGGCCACGGACTCGAACATGGGTAAGTGGTGCCTGTTTGGCGGGATTAGACCGCCTATCCAAAGGAGACCAGAGAGTCGCTACGTACGAAGCGTAGAACTCTCGCACCACCTCCTTACTGTAGCTTCCCACGCTCCTAGCCATCCACTCGAGCTGATGGCGGGTGAAGAGATCATGTATAGCAGGGAAATGTGGAGACTCCCTGTAAGAACATGCCGCTCGACTGTCAGAGTCTGAGTCATGACCCCCTTGTCATTGAGCATCTTAGCATCCCTGTAAACCTAGTATTGGCCTTCTATGCACCACCGGTTGTGCTGATCAGCAAGCTGTGCAGGGACGTCGAACTGGGGTGCGGGAGTAAAATCCGCACTATCAGCCTCATCAGACAAGGCAGAGTGGGCAGGTGCAGCAGGAACAGTGGCACCATACGATCCTGAAGAGTGGTCCGACTCAGACCCTGAAGCCTCATCAGAGCAAGACGCTCCCTCAGAACCCGCGGCAGACCCAGATGTTGTGCCGGTCAGTGTGTGCTCCTCATCAGACGGGGAGGCAGTGACTACGCTGGATGCCACCCTCTTGGGCGTGCCCCGAGTGGCCCTAGAAGCACGTGTAGGTGTCTGGGTGCCTGGTGGCATGTATTCGGGGTCACTCTCATCGTCCAATGAGCCAATCACCAACCGGCGTGAAGGGGCGACCGACTTAGATCGTCCTTGAGAGTAGACAATATCGGGCTTGGGGGCCATTTGTACCTGCAAAGGAGGGTTTTTAGTTCCAGTATAATCATTCAACACACATGAAAGAAGAAAACACCAAAGTTGGAACACAAAACTCAGTGAAGTGCAGAACTGCAGAACTGAAGGACGGGCACTATCGATGGTCCGTCGATGGAACGACGGTCTGTCGTTAGGGTCCGTCGTTGGACACTTAGACAATTTTTTTAGAAGGCTTGAGAGAATAGGGTTTCTGTTAGAAACGACGGAGGTGCAGAATGGTCCGTCGATCAATCGATGGATCGTAGTCCTCTTGCATCGTTGGACACTTAGAAAAATAAAAAGAACATCAGAAAACAGGGTTTCTGTTAGAAACGACGGACGTGCAGAATGGTTCGTCGATCAATCGATGGACCGTAGTCCACTTCCATCATTCCAGAGTTTAACTAATTCGAGGTGTAGCTATCGACGGACCCCATCGATGGTTCGTCGATTGACCAACGGTCCGTAGACGGGGTCTCGTACTGTTGGTCAGAGACAGATTATGGTAAGCCATTTTCTTGGCACCCCCAAAGGACAATTTTAAGCAAATTATGACACATCATGTTCATATAGTACTCAACACACCATTTGATCATTCATAGGGCTTCGATTATTGCAATTTCAGTCCTAGATTCTAAAAAACCATCAAGCCCTAAGTCGGAAAACAACAAAACACATAACATAGTTCATTTAGGCACTAACACCCCCAACCCATTCACTTTCCATCATTCTAAGGGACTAGGGACCCAATTTTAACATGTTAATCATGCAATTTCGTCCTGAAGTCAACACCCACAAACATTTTTCATCATTTTCGCATGCAAATGAATGAGAATTCATTGAGCGGATGAGACTGGCATACCTGTATATTGTAGTGGAATGAATGGGAGGATGAATTTTTTCAAGAACAACACCGAGCCCGCCTTCGAACACCGAACGGAAAAATGAAAGAAGAGGATGGGACGTTTGGGAGAGAAGGGTTTTCTTGAAACTGAGGGATTTTGGGAGAAGATGGAAAATCAGAAGGGAATTATGGTGGATTTAGTGTGGGAGTGAGTGGGGGAGTAAAAGAATAAGGGGAAGGAAATGGTTGGGGAGAATTTGAAAAGGTGGGGGTAACTAAAAAGGTGTTATTTGAATATATAGCTAGTCGGGTCGGGTTGGGTCATTGGTTCTGGGGAACTAACGATTCCCCGTTGACGGACCGTAAGTGAACCAACGGTTCGTCGACTTCTCCGTCGACTGTGCCCTAACTTAGACAAAATTGAAAATCATACCTGGGATCCACGGATGCCATTGACGGTCAGTCGATGGGACGACGGTCCGTCGGTTGGTCCGTAGATCCGTGTACCAGACCAATTTCTGCAGATTTCTGTTGATTTGGTCCCTGCACATTTAGCACCCAATAAGCAATTCTTTTTGTGTTTTCTGGACTCTATTTAGACACGGACACTAAACTACTCTCTAGCCAACAGACCTTAAAGAAATAAAAGAAAATTTACACAGGACAATAAGTAAAAATTGAAATAATGAGACTATTCCTACTAAGACAAGAAAAAACTAGTGTTGGCTAGAGGATACATATTGGGTTGCCTCCCAATCAGCACTTGATTTAACATCGCGGCACGATGCAAGAATCTTGATTACTCAGACTTCATCAAGATGGTATGCCTTAACCACTTCATTCACATTCTCCGCATGCCCAAGGTAGATTTTGATTCTTTGCCCATTGACCTTGAACCGTGCACCCTCCATGTTCTCCAACTCAACCGCACCATGAGGGGACACTTGAGTGATCAAGAATGGACCAGTCCATTTGGACTTGAGTTTGCCAGGAAACAAGCGTAACCTAGAGTTAAACAAAACCACCAAATCCCCAACCGTAAATTCGCGCTTTTCACTCTTTTGGTCATGGTACTTCTTCATCTTTTCTTTCTAGAGGGCTGAACTTTCATACGCCTTCAAGCGAAACTCATCGAGCTTATTCAACCCATTCAATATCTGTTCCGCAGATTCATTCCAATCCATCTTCAGTTTCTTTATTGCCCATATGGCCTTGTGCTCTAACTCAACTGGTAAGTAACAAGCCTTCCCATATACAAGTTGGTAAGGAGACATACCTATGGGAGTCTTGTTTGTTGTCAGGTAGGCCCAAAGAGCATCATCAAGACTCCTTGACCAATTCGTTCTACTAGCATTCACCATTTTCGCCAGAATTTGCATGATTTCTCTGTTTGACACCTCGACTTGCCCACTAGTCTGAGGATGGTAAGGAGTGGATACATTGTGGCGAACCCCATATTTCTCCAATAAACCTTTGAACAACTTGCTAAAAAAATGGGATTCTCCATCACTAATAATTGCCTTAGGGGTGCCAAATTTGGAAAATATGTTTTTTTTCAAGAACGCAGTGACACTCTTCCCTTCATTGTTTGCAAGTGCTATGGCTTCCACCCACTTTGACACATAATCTACCGCCACAAGAATGTACTTCATCCCATGAGAACTCACAAAAGGGCCCATAAAGTCAATGCCCCACACATCAAACAACTCAATGACAAGAATGGGATTTAAAGGGAGCTCTTGCCTTCTAGAAACACCTCCATCTCTTTGGCACCTATCACATGCATTGGCGAACTCATGAGCATCTTGGTGGATGGTTGGCCAATAGTAGCCACATTGAAAAATTTTATTGGCAGTCCGGATACCACTATGATGCCCACCCACAGGCGAGAAGTGGCATGCCTCCAAAACACTCAGCATCTCAACTTTCGGCACACAACGACGAATAAGACTATCAGCACACCTCCTATATAAATACGGCTCATCCCAAAAAAACTTTTTCACATCATGCATGAACTTTTTCCTTTGATTAAAGGACAAGTTCGATAGAACTATATCACTAGCCAAATAATTTACAAAATCATTGAACCATGGAATCAAGTCATGAGAAGCGGCCAAAACATGCTCATCAATGAAAGTATCATCAATTTCAGTCTTTTCACCCAATTATCGCATAGCTTCATCCTCTAATCGGGACAAGTGATCGGCAACTTGATTTTTGGTCCCTTTTCTATCTTTCACTTCAAAGTCAAATTCTTGCAAAAGTAATACCCACCTAATCAACCTTGGCTTCGCATCCTTCTTTGCCATCAAATATCTCAAAGCAGAATGATGAGTATGCACTATGACTCTCGTGCCAAGCAAATAGAAGCAAAATTTCTCGAACGCAAAAACCACCGCAAGGAGCTCTTGCTCAGTCACAGTATAGTTCTTTTGAGCTTCATTAAGGGCCTTACTAGCGCAATAAATGGGGTGAAGGATTTTATCCCTTATTTGTCCCAAAACTACACCAAGAGCAACCCCACTAGCATCACACATTACCTCAAATGGTTTGCTCCAATTCGGGGAAATAATAATGGGCGCAGACACCAACTTCTTCTTCAACTCTCCAAATGCCTTCAGACAGGATTCATCAAAATAAAATTTACACTCTTTCTCAAATAACTTGCACAGAGGATGTGCAATTTTTGAAAAATCCTTGATGTACCTCCGGTAGAAGCCCGCATACCCAAGAAAACTCCTCACACCTTTTACAGAGATGGGTAGAGGAAGTCTCTCTATCACCTCAACTTTGTCTTGATCAACCTCTATACCCTTCTATGATATGCGATGACCCAATACAATACCCTCTTTCACCATGAAGTGACATTTCTCCCAATTTAGCACAAGGTTGCAATCTTTACACCTTTTGAGAACTTCGGCCAAGTTACTCAAACAACGCTCAAAGGAGTAGCCAAACACTGGAAAATCATCCATAAGCACCTCAATAGTGTCTTCCACCATATCGGACAATATCGACATCATACATCTCTGAAAAGTTGCCGGTTCATTACACAACCCGAAGGGCATCCTCTTGAACACGAAAGTTCCATAAGGACAAGTAAAGGTGATTTTCTCTTGATCTTCCGGTGCAATAGAGATTTGGTTGTAACCCGAATAACCTTCAAGAAAACAATACCACCCCTTTCCTGCAAGCCTATCCAACATCTGATCCATGAAGGGCATAGGAAAATGGTCCTTCTCAGCCCATGCATTCAATTTTCGGTAATCCGTACACACTCTCCATCCGGTCACCGGCCTCATTGAAACAAGCTCATTTTTCTCATTTGGGACCACAGTCATTCCCCCTTTCTTAGGCACACACTGAACAGGGCATACCCAACTACTATCAGCGATCGTATATATGACTCCGGCATCCAACCACTTAATAATCTCTTTCTTCACTACCTCTTGCATAGGTGGATTTAAACGTCTCTGATGCTCAATACTTGGCTTATGATTGGGTATGAGTTGGATTTTGTGTGAACAAATACCGAGAGGGATCCCAATATCCGCAATAGTCCACCCAATGGCTCTCTTGAACCTCAAAACACTTCCACCAAACACTCTATTTGATGCGCATTCAAATCTGACGCAATAATTATCGGTAAAGTGTAACCTTTTCCCAAGAAAACATACCTCATATGAGGTGGTAGAGCCTTAAGCTCCAATTTTGGGGCCTCCTCAATTGATGGTTTCGCGGGTAGAGACTCTCGATGCTTCATATCCAACTCCAACTTCTTTGGTTTAAACCGAATATCACCTCGATCAAGTGCCGCAACCAATGACCCATACTCTTCAATACTATCACTCTCAAAATTCATAATCACTATTGCTAGTGCCTCAACACCAAGACGCTCTTCTATTTGTACCTTCGATGAACTCTCAACTCTATAGGATATCGCAGATACCGATTGGAGCTCACCACTCTACCTCATGGACCTACAAATGTTGAAAGTCGCTTCTTCATTATTCAACTGAAACTTCATCTGCCCTTTCTCCATGTCAACCAAGGTGCGACCGGTAGCAAGGAATGGCCTCCTAAGAATAATAGGCACCTCAAAATCCACCTCACAGTCGAGAATCACAAAATTGGCCGGAAATATGAATGACTCCACCTTCACTAACATATCGTGGAGTATCCCAATAGGCCTTTTCACTGTTCGATCTGCCATCAGTAACCGCATCGCAGTGGGCTTTGGGTCACCCAAACCCAACTTCTTGTAAATGGAGAGAGGCATGAGATTTATGCTTGCCCCAAGATCATATAAAGCTTTAGCAAAGTGTAATAACCCGATTGTACATGGAATAGTGAAATCACCCGGATCTTCTTTCTTTTGCACAAGAGACCTTGTAGCAATAGCACTACAATGTTGCATCCGATCATCATCCTCAAAACTAACCGTTCTCTTCTTAGTGACCATATCTTTCATGAACTTGGCATAACCGGGCATTTGTTCAAGAGCTTCTATCAAAGCAACATTGATGGAAAGATGCTTCAACATATTAATAAAATGCCGATATTTACCATTCTCGGTCTTTTTCACCAACCTTTGCGGGAATGGTGGTGGTGGTCTTTGAATGGGAGTCACCTTTTGGGGCATATCTGCTTCTTTCACCGCTTCATTTACCAACTCACCACTAGATTCTACTACCTCATCTTCTCTTCTCATCTCATCTTCTACGCCAGACGGCATAGGTGGATCAATGGTTTGGTTACCACCTCGAGTAGTGACTTCCATACAATGTCCATCATTTTTTGGATTTTGAACAGTGTTGCTAGGAAGAGTACCCGGTTGACGTGGGTTCACAGTAGAAGACAATTGAGCCATTTGCAACTCAAGTTGCTTGATTGAGATTACATGTGCATCCACCTTTTGCCCAATATTTGCTAAATCACCTCTCAACTCTTTGGCGTGCTCATCACTAGCATCAAACCTCCTCTTCATCTTCTGCAACATATCCTCAACTCGCGCCATACTACCTCCACCATCCCTATGAGCAACTTCCAAATTTTGAGGTGGAATATAGTGACCACTCCGATCGTTTCTGTTACCATAGTTACCCCGGTTGAAGTTGTTGTCGCGGTTGTAGTTTCCATCTCGAACATAGTGACCCTCTCGGTTGTAATTCACATAGTTTCGACCTTGATTTCCTTGACCTTGGCGCCAATTCTCCTGATTGGATCCTTTGGCATTCGGCCAAAAAACCCCCGTTTGCTCATTCACTGCGTATTAATCTTCCTCATAGTAGTAGTCATCAACCGGCGGTGGTGTCTTAGTCAAATAATTCACCGCATTCACTTTCTCTGCACCCCCAATGACATGTTTCAATACCAACCCAAGCTCAGTTCTCATTTGAGCCATATCTTCATGAATCTCATCTACGGCCAGGTTGTGTGTAGCTTGCACTGCAAAGGTGTTTCTCCCAGTATCTGACTTCCTAGTGCTCCAAACTTTATTATTTCGGGAGATTTTCTCTAACTTCTCAGCGATCTCTGCATAAGTACATTCCCCATAAGAACCACCCGCAATAGTATCAAGTACCTCCTTATTGTTATCATCTTACCCCCGATAGAAGTATTCTTTCAATGACTCATCATCAATGCGTGGTATGGGACACTTCTCAAGAATGAGGTGAACCTATCCCAAGAACTACCTACCGACTCCCCAGGCAATGCCACAAAATTGTTCACCCTATCTTTGTGGTTAAGCTTTTTAGAAACTGGGTAATACCTTGCTAGGAACACATCTCTCAATTGGTTCAAAGTATAGATCGAGTTATAGAGAATCTCAGTAAACCATATAGTAGCCTCTCCCGTCAGTGAAAGAGGGGACACTCTTAATCGAATGACGTCCATGTCTAAGTCAGGCCTCCCTACGCAAATTTTACACACCGACCTTAGTTTGGCGATGTGAGCATTAGATCCTCATATGGTAGCCCCAAAACAAACCTCTAGCGGTGAGCATCTGCATCAAGCTACTAGTTACCATGAAAGTATGACCATGTGGTAGAGGAGGTAGGACAAGTGGCCCGTCAGAGTCAGTGATGTTTACATTTCCCCTATAGTACTCTTGAGGGCGTGGGGCAGGAGGTTGCCTCCTCAGATCACCTTCACCGGGGTTCTCAACTATCACTTGATTATGAGCATCAACCGGCGGAGGAGGTTGAAGGTTGATCTCATCACCGATATTAGATGGATTTTGTGGATTGTTCATTCTTCGAAGGTACGGTTTAGTTCTGGATCAAGTGAAAGTATTGGTTCTCCTCGACTCCGTGTACTTGGCATACACTAGAGCTAGACCTGCGAGAGATAAAAACAAAAAAAAGTAAAATTAGGAAATTGTTGACTAAAATTCAGTAATGTTCTTAAAGTTAATCTAAAAGCCACTGTCCCCGACAGCGGCGCCAAAATTTGATACGCTCAAATTATACTTCCCTAAAGAAGTATAAGCGGTCGTATCAAGTAAAGAAACCAATTGTTAGGTTGGGGTCGATCCCACGAGGAAAATAATTTAGACTTAACTTTAATCTACGATTACGTCTATTTAGTCAAGTCCTTTCCGAAAACAGATAAATAAAAGGGGGGTTTTGTGTAACAAAAATGTTCAATTATGTCTAAGTAAACAGGTAGCAAGATTAAAACTTTGGTCTTTATCAAGTGATGAGAGAAACTAGGGCGTAAGTGTTCCCCATAGGTTCATAACTCGATAATCCTAACTATAACAACTCTTTCCTAGTGTCTTGCATGCAAAGTGATAAGTTATATATCTCGAATTCCTTGATCCGACAACTAGAGAATTTCACCCCGTACCTTGGTCCGGCTACGTGTGTTGAATTACTAACCCTTACATTTACCTCATATTAAGCATCATATTCAATGTATGGCTAAGTTACTACTTCGCACCAATTGAGACTAGCCTATTAGATAGTGTATACTAAATCTATGTTGATAATTCTTTTCCTATTAACTACCCCCTTGGTTCGGCGAACAGAAATAGGGCAAGTTCTAACGCGTGCACTCGTTAAAAAGGCTTCTAACCGAAAGAATTATCAATACATGCAAAAACCTATTCTAGAATTGTTATTTAGATAGTTTTATCTTGTTAATTACCCATGGTTCCCACAACCCTAGTTGTGGATTTAGTTACCCATGCTTAGAAATACATAATTCATAATTGTTTGATAAGAATTCATGTACTTACTTTGATAAGTTTGAAGAAAATCCAGAAATATCACTTGAATTAACGAAAATATTGTAAGAATCGATTCTGGAAACTAGAAGTAATTCCCAAAATCCAAAGTTCAACTTCCAATAACAAGAGTATGAAAATTAATAAAACGTCTAACCCCAAAAATGAGGTTTTTAACCCTTTATAATAATAAAGTCCTAAATTAAAAGGAGTTTTAAATAAGGAAAAATCTGTCCAAAATGCGTGTTCAGTCAACGACCCAACTGACGGCTCATCGATGGAACAACGGACCGTCGACTGCCTCCGTCGGTCCACACTTAACTTTTTCTTCAATCTTTACTTTTGCATCCTTTCTGTTACAATCGAGGGACCACCAGCACGGTCCGTCGTCTCACTTACGGTCCGTCTATGCCTCCGTCCTTCCAGACTTAGTGATTTCTTCAAGTCGGGTATTGGGACTACTTTCTGTTAGAAATGACGGTTTGCCAGAACGGTCTGTCGATCACTCGATGGACCATCGATCCTTCCGTAGCCACACACTTGGTCATATTTCCCCGAGTTTCTTCCAAATGCTTGAACCTCCAGTCGACGATCACTACCTACGGACCGTCGATGGCTTCGTAGGTCATCACTTCTGCACTGATTTCAGTACAGTCTTCTGCATTTCTGTTTTGGACAGCTTTCCTACAAACACAGATAAAAATATATTAAAATTATTACAAAAAGGCCTTAGACACACACTAAACTTAAGGAAATATCATTGAAAGTACTGTGAAACCGTGGTACATCAAGAACCACCATCAAAAGACCTTGCCTTTTGAGCATCTCTACTCTTCCTCTTAATCCTTGTGTCTTCCACTTGTTGAGCATGAACCATGAGACGAGAAATTTTCATATTATCATGTAGCATAGCCCAACGACATTTTTCTTTCAATTCATCCGAGACTCCCGTCACAAAGTGGCTCATTTTGTTTCCAGGATCGCAAACCAAAGAAGGAGCATACTTTGACAATTTAGTAAATTTCAAAGAGTAGTCAAGTACACTCATACCTCCTTGGCGAAGGTTGATGAATTCTTCCACTTTGGATTCCCTCTTCTCTCTTGGAAAGAACCGATCAAGAAAAGCCTTCTTGAAGATCTCCCATGTCATCGGTCCACTCCTTAAAGGCCTATTATCTCTCCATTGGACATACCAAGTTTGGCCCACATCTTTGAGTTGGTAAGTGTCTAACTCGGCTTTATCACTAGAAGTCAACCCCATAGAATAGAGGATCTTGTAGACTTCATCAATGAATTCTTGGGGGTCTTCCTCAACTTTGGACACATAAAAAGTAGGGGGATTCATCCTAGTCAAAACCCTCAAACGGGATGCCATGGTGCCAACATGTTAGTTTCCTCGGGGTACCATCTCTCGATTAGCTTGGGCCGTCATGGCTTGTGCTTGAGTAGTAATGGCTTGGGCCATTTGGATAAACACATCCCTTATGTCACCATCCATCATAGGTGGAGGATTGACCGGATCTTGGTCATCATTAGCAACTTCTTCAAGACGAGGGACTTGATTCGTAGGACCTCAAAAATGATTTAGGTCAACTAGAGCCTAAAATGTTGGTAATGGTGGTCTAAGGTCCTAATTTGGTCTATTATATGGTTTAGAGGCAGTAGCTAAGAGTTTAGGTGCATTGGAAGTCAAACGTCAAAGGACGACTAAGACGTTCGACGACTTAGCCACATATATGCCTCGTATGTGGTTCTATGTGGTTATGTGTAATTCATGAGGTTGTAAGGTTCTTAAGTGGACTGACGCCCCGTCGATGGGTCAGTCATCTGTGAGCCTGTGCCTGCGTGCAGCTCACTATTAAGTTAAGGGGTGATGTTGTAATTTCACCCCACTTCCAAATAGATGTATTGGCGGTTTATTAAGGGTCTTTTGGGTATTTTAAGCATGTATATAAGTTTTTAACACTTAGAAGATTTAATTCTTCAAAAATCAAAACGCCAAAATCCCTTAGAAATTCCCCAAGACTCCATTGACGTCCAAAATCAAGGAAGAGCTTGGTGTGACATTTTGAGAGGAGATTCTTCATCAAAGTGAATAATTAGCTTCATTGAGGTATGGATTTTGATCCTTGAAACTCGTTTCATCAAGGAGACAAACTTTCAAAGATGTTTTCAAAGTTTTCAAAAGGTGAATTGTCCAATTTCATGATTCTACCATGGGTTCTTGCATTAATGGTTTTCAAACGTCTATTATGGATTAGATTGATGTTGTATTGATGATTTTAACCTAAATTACCTATGAACCCAAGAAGTTGATGAACCTAAAATTTTGACTAGATAATGGGTTACTTGATGTTGGCTTAATGTTGATGAATTCATGTGTAGTTTCTTATGGGATTTCTATTGATATAAGAATTGTGTTCAATTGTTATCAAATTGGTATTGGATTATTGAATCTATATTGAATAGGGTTAGATTTCATGGATTTCTATAATTGTGTATTGAATTGGTGTTCATGGCCATGGGTAAGGGCCTTGTGATGTTGAATTGGGTGATTTGGTATTGGCTTGAAGTGTTGATGATGAAGTTATAATGAAGTATGTTGTGTCTTGTTTAGGTAGACTTGTGTCCCTTACTTGATGCTTATGTGAATATGTGATGTCTTGACTTAAGAACCTAAAGGGTCTTAGTAATAAATGAATATAGGTGAGACCTTGAATGATAATAAGAAGGTCATTTATGTGGAACCTTGAACCAAGTGGTAAGGTTATGAATTGTGAAGTAGCGAGCCGTAATGGTATCCTTCATGTAATGAGTGATGGACTTAAGGTTGATTGGCTGGAACGGCATCATATCATACCTTAGGAAAATCGTGATGAGCTTCTTGTCGCCATTGTGAGATAGCCCTAACGGACCTTGCTTTGGTAGGGTAAATTTTGATTGGGTCATGATCATGATATGGGACCCATTTGTATGAACCTTAATGTAAATTGATCTATGAGAACTAAGTCTAGCACCGAGTGAGTATGGTTAAGGGAAGTAGTTCTAGTTAAGTATGAGACTAGAATACAAAGTACGCCCTTCATATTGCTTAACCATGTGCCTACATGGGATCTTTATGTTCTACCATTGGCAAGTAGAACACCTCGTCGAAGTAGGATAGAACTTCGGATTCCATGCTTTGCTACCATGGTCTATGTCGGTTATTGATTATTCTCATCATATGGGATATCTATTAGCATTAGAGAACTTCTATGAAGTTTAGGTAGTGGTATGGGACGCTACTTAGACATTGCACAATAGGCTTTGAAGATGTTAATGAGAGTCCCTAGGTCTTGTCTAAGACCATTATTTGAATGTCCTTTATGTGATGTATGTCTCTTAAATGAATTTATGAACTAATGACATAATCATAATGAGTATGTAAATGGATAAGTAACTAATATAAAGTGACTTATGGATTCCTTAGTTAAAATGTGAAGAGGGAATAAAGGATGATCTCTTCATGTCTTATCTTTGGAAGTCTTGAGAATGACTCTAGTTAGGTAAGTTGCTTGATATATGTTTGACATGATCTAAACCTAGGAAGTCTTAAGGATTATTTAGGTAGCCTTGAAGTGAATGTATGGGTGTTCTCTTCTAGGAGTACTTGAGTAAGTCTTTTGATACCCTTGGTAGGGGAGATTGTCATATTATGCATGTCTTGTATGTTGGTGTATTGTAGGTGTGTATGTGTCTGATTATGAGTAATCTTGAGGATCGTTTAGGCACATCTAGAGAGGGTGTATGGGAGGTCTCTCTTTGTGTGACTTAAGTGAATCTTAGGATGGCTTTGATGAGAAGACTACATGCTAGAAGATGTTCAAAAGGGAAGGCTAGGACTTTACTTGTAACAGTGAATGGACTTCACTGTAACAGTGAATGGACTTCACTGTACAGTGAAGTGAACTCACTGTAATGTGAGTCTTAAATTTATAATTTCGGCTTAAATGTTTTCTTATGTGATTCTAAGTTGCTAAATGTTATTATTATGATGAATTCATGATGTTTTAAAGAAAAAATGCATATATCCAATAAAGTCCGTTTTCATGATTTTTATGCATAATGTCATACTTAGTACA
Source organism: Solanum sitiens (assembly GCA_016801875.1). Classification (NCBI taxonomy): domain Eukaryota; kingdom Viridiplantae; phylum Streptophyta; class Magnoliopsida; order Solanales; family Solanaceae; genus Solanum; species Solanum sitiens. Next base: position 152,293 of record JABWTJ010000499.1, on the reverse strand, counting down.
TGTAGTTGTACTAATTTCATGCTTTATTTTCTATCTATTAGTCCTTGGTAGGTGAAGAGTTTTGGGAAGAAGACTTGAACAAGGAGATCGTTCTAGAAGAGTTGAAGTATGTCCTCACTTGACTCGAGGGCATATATGTCATTTTATGTTTCTTTCATGAAATTTTGTAATAGACTATATAGTAGTATGTTTTCAATTCGTCTGGGCCGTGTCCCAAGTATTATCATGTCTTAAGATGATGATCGAGACTTAGTGTTTTCCTATTTCCATCTATGAAAGAGTTTATGACTTCAACATTATTTTACGAAAAGTTTTAAATTCCGCACTACTTTTCGTTATGTATATGCGATGAATGATATGATAGGCTTGTATAAGACCTCAGAGAGGTCGAATACGCCGGTCGCAATCCAAGATTGCACCCTAACTTCTAGGGTGTGGTTTCGGGATGTGACAAGCTTGGTATCAGAGCATAGGTTAATGAAAGTAGTCTTAGGTATAAAAAAGTCTCAAAAAGTCATGTCTAGTAGAGTCTTGACCATCGGTGTGAGTCGCGACACATCTATGGGCGAGAGGCTATAGGACGATAGTGTTTCTCTTCATTTCTACTCCTATGTCGTGCGGTAGAGTAATGTTATAAGTATCCTTCTAAATGTATTTTTCCTTGTGTTTCTAGGAGATGAATACTAGAAGGATGGCCGCTAGAAGGATGGAAGAGGGAAGGGTTGATGAGGAAGTTCCTCCTCATGTTGAGCAAGTGCTTCATAATGGGCAAGGTGTCCAAGGTGCTTAAGGTGACCAAGTGTCTCCTCAAGGTGATCATGCCCCTAATATGGGAGGAGGTAATTAGGTGCCGGAGTTGACTAATCGGGAGATTAGGGAGGCTTTGCTTGCTTTAGCCCGAGCTATGACTACTCAAGCTAACTTGAACATGGTCCCTAGGGTTATTGCTATGGAAAACACTATATCATCTAGGTTGAGAGACTTTGTGAGGTTGAATCCTCCAATCTTTCTTGATTCAAAGGTGAATGAGGATCCCCAAGAATTTCTTGATGGAGTGTACAAAGTTTTGAGTGCTATGGGGGTTAAATCTAGGGAGAAGGCGGAGTTGGCTTCTTATCAATTGAGAGATGTGTCTCAAATTTGGTACACTCAATGGAAGGACAATAGGCCAAATGAGTTGGGTCCTATTGAGTGGGAATAATTCAAGGAAGCTTTTCTTGGTAAGTACTTTCCCCGTGACAGGAGGGAGGTTAAGGTAGAAGAATTTATCAATCTCAAGCAAGGCAATATGAGTGCTGAGGAATACTCATTGAAGTTCTCAACTTTGTCTAGGTATGCACCTTCCCTAGTGTCAAATCCAAGGGATGCAATGAGTCACTTTGTGACGGGTGTAGCCGACTTAGTGAGGGAGGAATGCCGTATGGCTATGTTGCATGATGATATGACTTTGGCTAGACTTATGGTGTATGCACAATCAATTGAAGAGTCTAACATTACGAGGATGTCAAGGAACTTGAAAAGGAGTGTTGCTAGTGACCTAGTGCAACCTAGGTTCAAAAAGAGGGCTCAAACTCAAGATGGACCTAGTGTTCCTAAGAATAAGTTTGAGAAAAGAGGTGATTCTAGCGATGGCAAACCTACATGTGCCACTTGTGGTAAGAGACATTATGGTGAGTGTCTATTGGGTACCGGTAGTTTCTTTGGATGTGGAAAAGATGGTCACAAAGTGAGAGATTGTCCAAACATTGCTTCTAGGAAGGAGGGTAAGAAGGTTGAGCCTAGTGTTCCAAAGGAAGATGCTCTAACTTGGAGGCGTTTCTATGCACTCCGAACTAGAGGTGAGAAGCCGGATGAGAGTGATGATGATATTGGTAAGTCCTTGTTTCTTTTATTATAGTATGACTTCCTTCTAAGTGGGGGAGTATGGTTAGAATTATGCTAGAAGTTGTTACATGTGCATGATGTTTAGGAGTTTGGTTGAAATTCAATTTCATTAACTTCTTCTATTGCGTGTTTTATTGAGTTATGAGCATGTTGTAAAAGGTGTTTATATGATGTTACCTTGGATATGAGCATGTTTATATCATGAATTGCTTAAGATTTCATTTTTTGAAAAATTTGCTAAAAATCACTGTTCACTATCACTATTCACTGTAATATTTTTTGAAAAGTGACTAATTGATTCGTTGGTATAAAAATGTTGTTATGTGGTTAGAACTGATTTGTATGAGTATAATAATGAATAAAAAATGAGTTTTTGCTATTTTGAATGTAGCATAATAAGTTATAGAATTGAATTCTAGTTTCTTGTTGTGTTGTGAAGCTCTTGTATTTGTGAAATTGATGTTTTCTCCTTGATTGTGGGTTATGTGGTTTTGTTATGTTCTGCTAAGTTGATTCTCTAATCTTGGAAGTGTTCGTAGAATGGCAAGTGTCATTCGAGGACGAATGTTGTCCAAGTGGGGGAGATTGTAAGACCTCGAAAATGATTTAGGTCAACTAGAGCCTAATATGTTGGTAATGGTTGTCTAATGTCCTAATGTGATCTATTATATGGTTTAGAGGCAGTAGCTAAGAATTTAGGTGCATGGAAGTCAAACGTCAAAGGAAGACTAAGACGTTCGACGACTAATTCACATATGTGCCTCGTATGTGGTTCTATGTGTTTATGTGTAATTCATGATGTTTTAAGGTTATTAAATGAGTTTAAATGGTGTATAAAGTCATTGTGTCAAGTTTGGTGAAGTTTGGAGGTCAAACGTCCAAGAACGTTCATGAAGTTCGGAAGATATGCCTTGAAATGACCTTGTGTGTCTAGGCATATTTCGTTGAGTTTTACGTGTTCGTTTTGGATGAAATTCATGTGAGAGGTGTTAAACTTGTTTACGATCATGTTTGGTTTGTAAATGTCCGGGTAAACATCCCCAAGGACCAACCAAGGGTCCTTGAGGAAGGACCCATGTTGGTGGCCAAAACTGCCAAAAGGCAGTCCACCTACGGAAGGCGATCGACGGCCAGTTCCTCGGTCGACGCCCCGTAGGTGGTGGGAGTCGTTGGATCCTTATCCTAGGAAGCCAAGCTTCCATCTTCCAGTCTCTGACCCAATCGACGGTGGACAGCACAGTCCGTAAGTGGACTGACGCCCCGTCGATGGTTCAGTCGTCACTGAGCATGTGCCTGCATGCAGCTCACTGTTAAGTTAAGGGGTGATGTTGTAATTTCATTCCACTTCCAAATAGATGTATTGTGGGTTTATTAAGGGTCTTTTGGGTGTTTTAAGCATGTATATAAGTGTTTAACACTTAGAAGATTCCATTCTTCAAAAATCAAAACCCCAAAATACCTTAGAAATTCCAGACTCCATTGATGTCCAAAATCAAGGAAGAGCTTGGTGTGACGTTTTGAGTGGAGATTCTTCATCAAAGTGAATAATTAGCTTCATTGAGGTATGGCTTTTGATCCTTGAAACTCGTTCATCAAGGAGCCCAACTTTCAAAGATGTTTTCAAAGTTTTCAAAAGGTGAATTGTCCAATTTCATGATTCTACCATGGGTTCTTGCATTAATGGTTTTCAAACGTCTATTATGGATTATATTGATGTTCTATTGATGATTTTAACCTAAATTACCTATGAACCCATGAAGTTGATGAACCTAAAATTTTGACTAAATTATGGGTTACTTGATGTTGGCTTAATGTTGATGAATTCATGTGTAGTTTCTTATGGGATTTCTATTGATGTAAGAATTGTGTTCAATTGTTATCAAAATTGGTATTGGATTGTTGAATCTATATTGAATAGCGTTAGATTTCATGGATTTCTATAATTGTGTATTGAATTGGTGTTCATGGCCATGGGTAAGGGCCTTGTGATGTTGAATTGGGTGATTTGGTATTGGCTTGAAGTGTTGATGATGAAGTGATGATGAAGTATGTTGTGTCTTGTTTAGGTAGACTTGTGTCCCTTACTTGATGCTTATGTGAATATGTGATGTCTTGACTTAGGAACCTCAAGGGTCTTAGTAATAAATGAATATAGGTGAGACCTTGAATGATAATAAGAAGGTCATTTATGTGGAACCTTGAACCAAGTGGTAAGGTTATGAATTGTGAAGTAGCAAGCCGTAATGGTATCCTTCATGTAATGAGTGATGGACTTAAGGTTGATTGGATGGAACGGCATCATATCATACCTTAGGAAAATCGCGATGAGCTTCTTGTCGCCATTGTGAGATAGCCCTAATGGACCTTGCTTTGGTAGGGTAAATGTGATTGGGTCATGATCATGATATGGGACCCATTTGTATGAACCTTAATGTAAATTGATCTATGAGAACTAAGTCTAGCACCGAGTGAGTATGGTCAAGGGAAGTAGTTCTAGTTAAGTATGAGACTAGAATACAAAGTACGCCCTTCATATTCCTTAACCATGTGCCTACATGGGATCTTTATGTTCTACCATTGGCAAGTAGAACACCTCTTCGAAGTAGGATAGAACTTCGGATTCCATGCTTTGCTACCATGGTCTATGTCGGTTATTGATTATTCTCATCATATGGGATATCTATTAGCATTAGAGAACTTCTATGAAGTTTAGGTGGTGGTATGGGACGCTACTTAGACATTGCACAATAGGCTTTGAAGATGTTAATGAGAGTCCCTAGGTCTTGTCTAAGACCATTATTTGAATGTCCTTTATGTGATGTATGTCTCTTAAATGAATTAATGAACTAATGACATAATCATAATGAGTATGTAAATGGATAAGTAACTAATCTAAAGTGACTTATGGATTCCTTAGTTAAAATGTGAAGAGGGAATAAAGGATGATCTCTTCATGTCTTATCTTTGGAAGTCTTGAGAATGACTCTAGTTAGGTAAGTTGCTTAATATATGTTTGACAAGATCTAAACCTAGGAAGTCTTAAGGATTATTTAGGTAGCCTTGAAGTGAATGTATGGGCGTTCTCTTCTAGGAGTACTTGAGTAAGTCTTTTGATACCCTTGGTATGGGAGATTGTTATATTATGTATGTCTTGTATGTTGGTGTATTGTAGGTGTGTATGTGTCTGATTATGAGTAATCTTGAGGATCGTTTAGGCACATCTAGAGAGGGTGTATGGGAGGTCTCTCTTTGTGTGACTTAAGTGAATCTTAGGATGGCTTTGATGAGAAGACTACATGCTAGAAGATGTTCAAAAGGGAAGGCTAGGACTTCACTTGTAACAGTGAATGGACTTCACTGTACAGTGAAGTGAACTCACTGTAATGTGAGTCTTAAATTTATAATTTCGGCTTAAATGTTTTCTTATGTGATTCTAAGTTGCTAAATGTTATTATTATGATGAATTCATGATGTTTTAAAGAAAAAATGCATATTTCCAATAAAGTCTGTTTTCATGATTTTTATGCATAATGTCATACTTAGTACATGTGGTTGTACTAATTTCATGCTTTATTTTCTATCGATTAGTCCTTGGTAGGTGAAGAGTTTTGGGAAGAAGACTTGAACAAGGAGATCGTTCAAGAAGAGTTGAAGTATGTCCTCACTTGACTCGAGGGCATATATGTCATTTTATGTTTCTTTCATGAAATTTTGTAATAGACTATATAGTAGTATGTTTTCAATTCGTCTGGGTCGTTTCCCAAGTATTATCGTGTCTTAAGATGATGATCGAGACTTAGTGTTTTCCTATTTCCATCTATGAAAGAGTTTATGACTTCTACATTATTTTACGAAAAGTTTTAAATTCCGCACTACTTTTCGTTATGTATATGCGATGAATGATATGATAGGCTTGTATAAGACCTCAGAGAGGTCGAATACGCCGGTCGCAATCCAAGATTGCACCCTAACTTCTAGGGTGTGGTTTCGGGATGTGACAAGCTTGGTATCAGAGCATAGGTTAATGAAAGTAGTCTTAGGTATAAAAAAGTCTCGAAAAGTCACGTCTAGTAGAGTCTTGACCATCGGTGTGAGTCGCGACACATCTATGGGCGAGAGGCTATAGGACGATAGTGTTTCTCTTCATTTCTACTCTTATGTCGTGCGGTAGAGTAATGTTATAAGTATCCTTCTAAATGTATTTTTCCTTGTGTTTCTAGGAGATGAATACTAGAAGGATGGCCGCTAGAAGGATTGAAGAGGGAAGGGTTGATGAGGAAGTTCCTCCTCATGTTGAGCAAGTTGAGCAAGTACTTCATAATGGGCAAGGTGTCCAAGGTGCTCAAGGTGACCAAGTGTCTCCTCAAGGTGATCATGCCCCTAATGTGGGAGGAGGTAATTAGGTGTCGGAGTTGACTAATCGGGAGATTAGGGAGTCTTTGCTTGCTTTAGCCCGAGCTATGACTACTCAAGCTAACTTGAACATGGTCCCTAGGGTTATTGCTATGGAGAGAACTATGTCTTCTAGGTTGAGAGACTTTGTGAGGTTGAATCCTCCAATCTTTCTTGATTCAAAGGTGAATGAGGATCCCCAAGAATTTCTTGATGGAGTGTACAAAGTTTTGAGTGCTATGGGGGTTAAATCTAGGAAGAAGGCGGAGTTGGCTTCTTATCAATTGAGAGATGTGTCTCAAATTTGGTAAACTCAATGGAAGGACAATAGGCCAAATGAGTTGGGTCCTATTGAGTGGAAATAATTCAAGGAAGCTTTTCTTGGTAAGTACTTTCCCCGTGACAGGAGGGAGGTTAAGGTAGAAGAATTTATCAATCTCAAGCAAGGCAATATGAGTGCTGAGGAATACTCTTTGAAGTTCTCAACTTTGTCTAGGAATGCACCTTCCCTAGTGTCAAATCCAAGGGATGAAATAAGTCACTTTGTGACGGGTGTAGCCGACTTAGTGAGGGAGGAATGCCATACGGCTATGTTGCATGATGATATGACTTTGGCTAGACTCAGGTGTATGCACAATCAATTGAAGAGTATAAACTTACGAGAATGTCAAGGAACTTGAAAAGGAGTGTTGCTAGTGACCTAGTGCAACCTAGGTTCAAAAAGAGGGCTCAAACTCAAGATGGACCTAGTGTTCCTAAGAATAAGTTTGAGAAAAGAGGTGATTCTAGCAATGGCAAACCTACATGTGCCACTTGTGGTAAGAGACATTCTGGTGAGTGTCTATTGGGTACCGGTAGTTTCTATGGATGTGGAAAAGATGGTCACAAAGTGAGAGATTGTCCAAACATTGCTTCTAGGAAGGAGGGTAAGAAGGTTGAGCCTAGTGTTCTAAAGGAAGATGCTCCAACTAGGAGGCGTTTCTATGCACTCCGAACTAGAGATGAGAAGCCGGATGAGAGTGATGATGATATTGGTAAGTCCTTGTTTCTTTTATTATAGTATGACTTCCTTCTAAGTGGGGGAGTATGGTTAGAATTGTGCTAGAAGTTGTTACATGTGCATGATGTTTAGGAGTTTGGTTGAAATTCAATTTCATTAACTTCTTGCATTGCGTGTTTTATTGAGTTATGAGCATGTTGTAAAAGGTGTTTATATGATGTTACCTTGGATATGAGCATGTTTATATCATGAATTGCTTAAGATTTCATTTTTTGAAAAATTTGCTAAAATCACCGTTCACTATCACTATTCACTGTAATATTTTTTGAAAAGTGACTAATTGATTCGTTGGTATAAAAATGTTGTTATGTGGTTAGAACTGATTTGTATGAGTATAATAATGAATAAAAATGAGTTTTTGCTATTTTGAATGAAGCATGTGAGTTTTGTAGCATAATAAGTTATAGAATTGAATTCTAGTTTCTTGTTGTGTTGTGAAGCTCTTGTATTTGTGAAATTGATGTTTTCTCCTTGATTGTGGGTTATGTGGTTTCGTTATGTTCTGATAAGTTGATTCTCTAATCTTGGAAGTGTTCGTAGAATGGCAAGTGTCATTCGAGGACGAATGTTGTCCAAGTGGGGGAGATTGTAAGACCTCGAAAATGATTTAGGTCAACTAGAGACTAATATGTTGGTAATGGTTGTATAAGGTCCTAATGTGGTCTATTATATGTTTTAGAGGCAGTAGCTAAGATTTTAGGTGCATGGAAGTCAAACATCAAAGGAAGACTAAGACGTTCGACGACTAATTCACATATGTGCCTCGTATGTGGTTCTATGTGTTTATGTGTTATTCATGATGTTTTAAGGTTCTCAAATGAGTTTAAATGGTGTATAAAGTCATTGTGTGAAGTTTCGTGAAGTTTGGAGTTCAAACGTCCAAGAACGTTCATGAAGTTCGGAAGATATGCCTTGAAATGACCTTGTGTGTCTAGGCATGTTTCGTCGAGTTTTACGTGTTTGTTTTGGATGAAATTCATGTGAGAGGTGTTAAACTTGTTTACGATCATGTTTGGTTTGTAAATGTCCGGGTAAACATCCCCAAGGACCAACCAAGGGTCCTTGAGGAAGGACCCATGTTGGTGGCCAAAACTGCCAAAAGGCAGTCCACCTACGGAATGTGATCGATGGCCAGTGCCTTGGTCAACGCCCCGTAGGTGGTGGGAGTCGTTGGATACTTATCCTAGGAAGCCAAGCTTCCATTTTCCAGTATCTAACCCAATCGACGGTGGACAGCACAGTCCGTAAGTGGACTGACGCCTCGTCGATGGTTCAGTCGTCACTGAGCATGTGCCTGCATGCAGCTCACTGTTAAGTTAAGGGGTGATGTTGTAATTTCATTCCACTTCCAAATAGATGTATTGGCGGTTTATTAAGGGTCTTTTGGGTATTTTAAGCATGTATATAAGTGTTTAACACTTAGAAGATTCCATTCTTCAAAAATCAAAACCCCAAAATACCTTAGAAATTCCCTAAGACTCCATTGATGTCCAAAATCAAGGAAGAGCTTGGTGTGACGTTTTGAGTGGAGATTCTTCATCAAAGTGAATAATTAGCTTCATTGAGGTATGGCTTTTGATCCTTGAAACTCGTTTCATCAAGGAGCCCAACTTTCAAAGATGTTTTCAAAGTTTTGAAAAGGTGAATTGTCCAATTTCATGATTCTACCATGGGTTCTTGCATTAATGGTTTTCAAACGTCTATTATGGATTATATTGATGTTGTATTGATGATTTTAACCTAAATTACCTATGAACCCATGAAGTTGATGAACCTAAAATTTTGACTAAATTATGGGTTACTTGATGTTGGCTTAATGTTGATGAATTCATGTGTAGTTTCTTATGGGATTTCTATTGATGTAAGAATTGTGTTCAATTGTTATCAAAATTGGTATTGGATTGTTGAATCTATATTGAATAGGGTTAGATTTCATGGATTTCTATAATTGTGTATTGAATTGGTGTTCATGGCCATGGGTAAGGGCCTTGTGATGTTGAATTGGGTGATTTGGTATTGGCTTGAAGTGTTGATGATGAAGTGGTGGTACACTACCCTATTTCTTCTTATTCAATGTTAATTATACTTCAATTATGTTATGGTTGGTTTGGTCCACCTTTGGATCTTTGGTGGCGGTGCTATGTTAATTGATGTGGCCTTGTCGGCGGTACTTTCTAGTGTATTGATGATCATGGCCTTATCGGCACTACTTGAACTTATATGGCTTTTTGTGTAGTTGATTTTGTGATGTATGATCATATCTACCTATATGTGAAAGTATGTGTTAGACTATTGATACTATCTAGGTAATCATGTTATGCTTTGACTATGTGTTAAGTGTCTAGTCTCAGAGTTGTTACATGGTTGTCCTTAATTTGGTTATATGAGTCTAAAATGGTTGAGTTGTTAATGTTAAGGTAATGTATAGGTTGACTTAATAAGGTTAAGGGTCTTTCTTAAAGTGTCTAAAGAAAGATAGTCTAAATGAGTAAAATGGAAGTATGTTGTGTCTTGTTTAGGTAGACTTGTGTCCCTTACTTGATGCTTATGTGAATATGTGATGTCTTGACTTAGGAACCTAAAGGGTCTTAGTAATAAATGAATATAGGTGAGACCTTGAATGATAATAAGAGGGTCATTTATGTGGAACCTTGAACCAAGTGGTAAGGTTATGAATTGTGAAGTATATAGCCGTAATGGTATCCTTCATGTAATGAGTGATGGACTTAAGGTTGATTGGGTGGAACGGCATCATATCATACCTTAGGAAAATCGCGATGAGCTTCTTGTCGCCATTGTGAGATAGCCCTAATGGACCTTTCTTTGGTAGGGCAAATGTGATTGGGTCATGTACATGATATGGGACCCATTTGTATGAACCTTAATGTAAATTGATCTATGAGAACTAAGGCTAGCACCGAGTGAGTATGGTTTAGGGAAGTAGTTCTAGTTAAGTATGAGACTAGAATATAAAGTACGCCCTTTATATTCCTTAATCATGTTCCTACATGGGATCTTTATGTTCTACTATTGGCAAGTAGAACACCTCATCGAAGTAGGATAGAACTTCGGATTCCATGCTTTGCTACCATGGTCTATGTCGGTTATTTCCTATTCTCATCATATGGGATACCTATTAGCATTAGAGAACTTCTATGAAGTTTAGGTGGTGGTATGGGACGCTACTTAGACATTGCACAATAGGCTTCGAAGATGTTAATGAGAGTCCCTAGGTCTTGTCTAAGACCATTATTTGAATGTCCTTTATGTGATGTATGTCTCTTAAATGAATTAATGAACTAACGACTTAATCATAATGAGTATGTAAATGGATAAGTAACTAATCTAAAGTGAATAAGGATTCCTTAGTTAAAATGTGAAGAGGGCATAAAGGATGATCTCTTCATGTCTTATCTTTGGAAGTCTTGAGAATGACTCTAGTTAGGTAAGATGCTTGATATATGTTTGACATGATCTAAACCTAGAAAGTCTTAAGGATTATTTAGGTAGCCTTGAAGTGAATGAATGGACGTTCTCTTCTAGGAGTACTTGAGTCAGTCTTTTGATGGTCTTGGTAGGGGAGATTTTCATATTATGTATGTCTTGTATGTTGGTGTATTGTAGGTGTGTATGTGTCTTATTATGAGTAATCTTGAGGATCGTTTAGACACATCTAGAGAGGGTGTATGGGTGGTCTCTCTTTGTGTGACTTAAGTGAATCTTAGGATGGCTTTGGTGAGAAGAATACATGCTATAAGATGTTCAAAAGGGAAGGCTAGGACTTCACTGTGTAACAGTGAATGGACTTCACTGTACAGTGAAGTGAACTCACTGTAATGTGAGTCTTAAATTTATAATTTCGGCTTAAATGTTTTCTTATGTGATTCTAAGTTGCTAAATGCTATTCTTATGATGAATTCATGATGTTTTAAAGAAAAAATGCATATTTCCAATAAAGTCCATTTTCATGATTTTTATGCATAATGCCATACTTAGTACATGTGGTTGTACTAATTTCATGCTTTATTTTCTATGTATTAGTCCTTGGTAGGTGAAGAGCAAGGGTAAGAAGAATTGGACAAGGAGATCGTTCAAGAAGAGTTGAAGTATGTCCTCACTTGACTCGAGGGCATATATGTCATTATATGTTTCTTTCATGAAGTTTTGTAATAGACTATATAGTAGTATGTTTTCAATTCGTCTGGGCCGTGTCCCAAGTATTATCGTGTCTTAAGATGATGATCAAGACTTAGTGTTTTCCTATTTCCATTTATGAAAGAGTTTATGACTTCTATATTGTTTTACGAAAAGTTTTAAATTCCGCACTACTTTTCGTTATGAATATGCAATGAATTATATGAAAGGCTTGTATAAGATCTCTGAGAGGTCGAATACGCCAGTTGCAATCCAAGATTGCACCTTAACTTCTAGGGTGTGGTTTCGGGATGTGACATGATTACCACGGGGAGGAACTCCGGCTTTGGTAATCTTTTCCTCAAGCCTTCATGATGCGTTCCTTTGAGTATTTATTGCCTATAATCACAATGAAAGAATTAGATGATAAAGGCACATAGAGTACAAGACTCTCGAGGCACGACATTAGATTTCCAAGAAAGTGAGAGTTTTCTAAGCATCATATAGTTTCCTATTCATAAGTGTGGCGCGCTTCACAATTGTGAGTAAGAATCTACATAGACGTGGTTGAGAGAGACAACGACTCTAAAGATATTCAACCTCATGCTCTGATACCAAGTTTGTCACATCTGGGGAGCACCCCCTAGACATAACTGGCGGCGGCGGCCTCTTTGAGGACTAAGACTAGCCTCTTTGCTTACATCATTACATTCATTGTCAAAATGAGGAAAAAATATAAAACTTTTCATTACTTCTACATTGAGGTTTACATAGACCTCTACATACACATAAAATATATTCATATCGAGTATACATATACCCTTCGTATAAGAAGATTACATAGTCCTCTACTTTTATTGCACATAGATATATAAGATACTTAACATAGTCTTAAAAGATTGTCTCATCTCATAACCATCTAAAACAAGAGTATATCAATTGGGCATATCCCATACATCAATGTAATAAAGTCACATATAGGCTATACAATTCGTACTCAAATGAAAAGGAAAGAACATAGAAGTCTTAAAACTAAAACAACTACATAAGCTTGATATTGGCATTGCCCTCGGAAAGTGAGGACCTATCCAAGTTGGATGATTGAGAATTCCAAGTGTTCTTCAAAGCCGTCTCAAAAGCCCTTCAACGACCTGAACCTAAAATGTTGAAGAAAAGAAGAGAAAATGGGGTTAGCACATCACATGTACTAAGTATGAGAACATATGCACATATAATATCAAATCATTCTAAAAAGGGATATTTCATATTAACATGCTATTTTTACATTTGGAAAGCATTATGCATATTCAAGAACCTATACAAGTCATTAATACATATTCATCAACTCAATACCATGTACTATACAAGATTTTAACTACCCTAAGTCTAATCAAGTCACATGCATATTAACATATTTGAACCCTTAATCAAATACAACTCTATTTGGCAATAGAGACCAAATACATGTTCATAAGAGTAACCAACATCACATAATGTCATTTACATGCAAGATCATCACATTATCATCATTTACATTTATAAGAATATACATACATAAGAACAACCTCCTTAGGCTTCCCTCAAGGAAAACTAGTGCAAGGCATAGGTAGAGCCCCATACCCCTACCTAGGCTAATTCAAACCTCTTAAGTCACCCTAGTTGGTTTGTACTCCATTAATTCATTTTGATTAGGAAACACTTGCCTTTACCGACATAGACCACATGAGCTAAGTGTGGAATCCGGTGTTGTAAAACCTTACACCGATGGAAGGTGGTCTACCGCCCAAAGTATAACATAAACGTAGCTTTCTAGGTGGATCCACTAGCTAGTATTCCTATAGGGGCAACATAGTTTAAGGAACTAAGAGATATGTATTCCCTATCTTCATGCCACTTTGCAATTGGAGCCTCCTCTCATGAGAATCCATAGGGTGAGTATCCCTCATAGGGGAGTCAACACCTCATGTGGGACTATATGGTGAATCTTCCTTTATGGAAAGTCAACACCTCTCAATGTCAAGTTCTCTCGGTGCTAAGCTAACGTCCCTTTTGAAATGTCTTTAATTTATCCTTTATTATCAAAACTTAGTTTAGGTCATAGGGTCTATCCCTTATATAATCATGATCATCATATCTCAATAAGAATTGCATGAGTAATTTCCTTTCATTACAATTCATACATGTGTGTTTAGCACATTTACATAATCATTCATGATAAGGCACATTGGTAAGTCATCACCATCCTTATAACATTTACAACTTAGCCAACACCTCACAAACCATACTCAAGACATTTCAATTCAACATCATACCAACTCTATCGATCTTAGTATAAGGTATACTTCAATACAATATCATCACTTAATCACAAGTAACCACAATTGAAGTAAAGAGTTGAGATCACAAGACTTACCAAGTCTCTTTCATAAGCCAACATCAAGGTCTTACCATCAACCCTCATACTCAACCCAACAATGGGTGTAATATCACCATAAAATAGTAACCAACAAAATAACAAGGCCAAATGAATCATAATACAACAACTCCTCACTAGTTCATAGCTAGAATTAGAGACTTAGATCAAGTTCATAATCTACTTCACAATATAGGTAAATTATTCAAGAACTAGAATAATTGTATTACAATATATCACCATATACTCATGATTAGTATAATAACAATATAGGATAGAAATTCACACACTAACCAAACCAATTGCAACAATAACATATAATTCAATTCAAGATCATAACCTACGGTTAAGGGGAAAAGGTCATCTTCTACAAACTAGACCAATCCATCAAGAAATAACATAATTGAGTTATAATACATGTTAATATATTCATATATCCAAAATAAATCATAAACAAAGCAATTCACAAGATCAATTTCGAGATTGGAAAAGACCCACATGAGTTTCATACTTTTGAAATCTATTTGATGGAACCCTTTGGGGAAAGAGGTCCCAAAGGTGAAAGGAATATCATACCTTAATGTTTTATGAATATTGATGGAGAAAACTTGGTCTTTGCAGCCCTATAACCCACCTTGACCTTGTCTTCTATGGTGTTCTTCAACTTGGGAGAGAGAAAGAAGAGAGAAGGAAGAGAGTTTGGGTTTGGGAATTATAAGGGCTTAGGGTAGTTTGATTAGCTTAGGGTCTTTATATCGGTCATTAACCAACTTAATTTGAATTCCCTAAACCCTAACTAATTAAATAACCACCTAATTAATCAATTTAACCAATTTAAAAACGTTCAGCAAAACAATCCCTTGACAGACGAGACCACGACAAACGGTCCGTTTGTCAAATGACGGGCACTGTTCACTTCCGTGTTGCACACTTGTCGTTTTTGTTAGAGACTTGTCAAAACAGGATTCCAAGAATTTGTCTAAGTGTCCATCGACGGAAGCAGTCCACTCCCTATCGATTGGACAATGGATCGTTGGTTGCATCCATTGGTGGACACTGCTTTGGGCAGCCTTTGACCCCAAAATGCAAGGGTCCTCCTCAAGGGCCCTTGGTTGGTCCTTGGGGATTCGTGCCCGGATGTTTCGATTATAAATCAACTCTAATACGTGTTAGACATCCTTACACCAAATTTAATCATTTTCCGACTCCTAAAACTTAGTTAAATAGGCTAAGGCACACTAGCACCTCATTGAACTAGTTTCCGGACGTCATGGACGTTCCTTGATGTTTTGATTCCTAAACTTCCTAAATGACTTATATACACTATTTATGACCTTAAAACAGTGTCTAAACCTTTTTACACCTGTGTTAGGCTCTACAACATGTCTTAGACTTTCGGAGTGTTACATTATCCCCCCCCCCCTAAGAACATTCATCCCCGAATGACACTAAAATCTTTTTGAAGGAAGGAATAGACTCAAGACTAGCAGCCCAACCAACAACATGAGTTACAACTTCAATCATGGTATTTTTACACAGCAATTTAGAAATTTCTATTACCACACATAAGGCTCAAAATCACATTATGAGGAATTTCCTTCTCACAACAACATGAGCTCAACATACCATATATTAGTCAATTATGCATAAGCTCAACTTACCAACATGCTCAATATCATTTCATAATTACTCACCATATCAAAATGCACTACATAACTCAAAACAAGAAGAATTGCAAATTTTCAAGTCAATAAGCACAATTTCACTGTAACTTCACTGTAATGACACTAAAAATGCACATTTTTGCAAAACTTCACCAATAATCATAGAAACTTCAAATTTAGTCATTATTTTCATTATAAGTAAGAACAACTAACCTTCATTAGGAAAGAGATGAGGATAATGGGACTTCATGTAGGCCGCGGCCTCCCATGTTGCTCCCTCAACTAGGTGGTTTCTCCATAACACTTTTACGGAGGCCACCTCTTTGTTCCTCAACCTCTTCACTTGATGATCAAGGATTTCAACCAGAACCTCCTCATTGGAGAGGTTCTCTTGCACACCAAGACCCTCAATAGGAAGAATAGACTCGGGATCACCGATACACTTCTTAAGCATAGAAACATGGAAAACCGGATGAACCGAAGATAGTTCACTAGGGAGTTTCAATTCATAAGCAGCCTTACCAACCCTTTGCAAGATCTCATAGGTACCCACATAACGAGGACTCAACTTCCCTTTCTTTCCAAATCTAAACACCCCTTTCATAGGTGAAATTTTCAAGTACACCTTCTTCAAACTCTAAATCTCTTCTGCTATGATCGGCATAAGACTTTTGCCAACTATAGGCTATTTGCAACCGGTTCTTATGATATGAACTTTCTCCAAAGTCTTATAAATCATATCGGGACCAAAAAGCGAAGACTCTTCAACTTCAAACCACCCAATAGGAGATCTACACCTCCTACAATACAAGGCTTCATAACGAGCCATAGAGATGGATGAATAAAAACTATTATTATAAGAGAATTCCACCAAAGGCAAATGGTCATCCCAATTTCCCTTAAAAATCAATGATACAACCTCTAAGCATATCTTCAAGAGTTTGAATAGTTCACTCCGCTTGACCATCCATTTGAGGATGAAAAGCGGTGCTAAACTTTACTTGAGTACCCAAACCCTTTTGGAAAGATCTCCAAAATCTAGATGTAAATTGAGCACCTCTATCTGATATGATGGACAAAGGAATACCATGAAGACTCAATATCTTGTCAATATAGATTCTTGCATAATCTTCTGCCGAATAAGAAGACTTAACTGGAATAAAGTGAGTGTGTTTGGTCAATCTATCCACTACCACCCAGATAGAGTCATATTGTTTTCGAGTTTGAGGCAAACCTATTACGAAATCCATATTAACATCTTCCCACTTCCAAGTAGGAATTTGGATTTCTTGTAGTAGACCACTCGGCTTTTGGTGCTCGGCCTTCACTTGTTGACAATTGGGATACTTTGCAACAAACTCCACAACATCCATTTTTAGGCCATCCCACCCAAATATCTCTAAGGTCATGGTACATCTTTGTAGAACCCGGATGAATAGAGTAACGGGCTCCATGATCTTCTTCAAGGATCCTACTCCTCAAGTCATCCACATTAGGCATACACAATCTCCCTTGATACCTAAGAACACCATCCCCCCTTGGGAGAATGACTCATTCATCTTACCAAGAACCGATTCTTTCAACTCCATCAATAGTGGATCAAGGTGTTGCTTAGACTTCACCTCGACCACCAAAAATGACTCGGAGTTATGATGTACCACCATACCACTATTTAGAGAACTTTCAATTCGAACCCCTAAACGAGACAACCTATGAACATCTTTCTCTAGGTTTGTCTTGGATTCTTCCACGTGGGACACACTTACCATGGACAACCGACTTAGGGCACCCGCTACCACATTAGCCTAGTCGTGGTGATAGAGAACACTCATGTCATAGTCTTTCAATAACTCTAACAATCTCCGCTGCCGGAGATTCAACTCTTTTTGAGTGAATACATATTGAAGACTTTTATGGTCCGTATACACATCAACTTGAACCCCATAGAGATAATGCTTCCATATTTTCAAGGCAAATACCATGGCCGCTAACTCAAGGTCATGAGTCGAATAATTCTTCTCATGAATTTGAGTTGCCTAGAAGCATAGTCTATAACTTTGCCATGTTGCATAAGTACACACCCCAACCCGACTCAGGATGCATCACAATAAACCACAAAACCTTTAGTGCCCTCCGGTAGGGTCAATACCGGAGCGGAAGTAAGCCTATCCTTCAACATTTGGAAGCTCTTTTCACATGCATCCGACCACTCAAATTTCATATTCTTTTGAATCAAGGTTGTCAAGGGATAAGAAAGAGACGCAAACCCTTTGACAAACCTTCTATAATAACCGGCTAGGCCTAAGAAACTCCTAATATTCGAAGGAGCCAAAGGCCTAGGCCAATTTTTCACCGCTTTGGTCTTCCTTAGATCAGCCTAAACACTCTCACCATGGATAATATGACCAAGAAACGCTACCGACCTGAACCAAAACTCACATTTGCTATACTTGGGAAACAATTGGTGTTCTTTAAGCACTTGCAACACCACCCTCAAATGATCCATGTGTTCACTCTCATTTTTCTAATATACCAAGATGTCGTCAATAAAGACAATGACAAATGAATATAATTAGGTCCATAAACACCGCCGGAGTATTAGTGAGACCAAAGGACATTACTAAGAACTCATAGTGACCAAATATTGTTCGAAATGCCATCTTGGTAATATCTTAACCTCTCACCCTAAGTTAGTGATATCTTGATCTCAAGTCAATCTTGGAAAAGTAACTCGCACCTTGGAGTTGATCAAATAAATCATCAATACGAGGGAGAGGATACTTGTTCTTGATTGTAACTCTGTTGAGTTGACGGTAATCGATACATATTCTAAGGGAACCATCCTTCTTCTTTACAAACAATACCTGAGCACACCATGGAGAAATACTAGGCCGAATAAATCCCTTGTCTAATAAGTCCTTGAGTTGAGCCTTCAACTCTTTCAATTCGGCCGAAGCCATCTGATGAGGAGGAATTGAAATGGGATTTGTATCCGGTAGCAAATCATTACCAAAATCAATTTCCCATTCGGGAGGAATAGCGGGAAGATCAATAGGAAAGACCTCCCCAAATTCCCTCACTACGGGGACCAACTCAATGGGAGGAATTTCGAAATCTAAATCTTGGACTCTTACTATATGGTATAAACACTCTTTAGAGATCATCCAACAAGCTTTCAAACAAGAAATGATATAACTTTTAGGAATAGATTGGAAAGTTAAACTTCACCACCGTTGTTCTACAATCTATCGAGGCAAAGCAAGCATGCAACCAATCCATACCGAAAGTTACATCAAAATCATACATATCAAGTTCTACTTGTTCAACATGAGTAACTCTATTGGGAAACATTATAGGACAATTTCTATACACTCTTTTTGCAACAACCGACTCACTCTCCGGGGTAGACACCATAAAAGGTTCATTCAATATATCGGGCAAGATGTCAAACTTCTTAGCTACTAGAGGAGTAACGAATGAAAAAGTAGCACCGGGATCAAGTAAAGCATATACATCAATAGAAAAGACTTTCAACATACCGGTCACCACATAGGGAGATTTCTCTTGCTCACCTCTAGAGCGGAGAGCATAAAAGTGATTCTTCTTTGGAGCATCACTAGAACCACTTGCTTGAGCTTGGACACTACCCTTGTCTTTCCCCTTCAAATTTGGGCAATCTCGAACTTTGTGCCCACTTTTACCACAACTAAAACAATTACCCATTCCAACTAAGCATTCACCAAAGTGACCTTTCCCACACTTGGTACAAGTAGGCTTCTCATTAGGTGAGTGTCACATCCGGGGAGAACCCCCTCGAAGTAACATGGCGTACTTGACCTCTCGGAGGTCTTATACAAGCCCATAGTTATCATTCATCACATTGACATAGTAAATTTTAGCGGAAAATTTAAAACTTTTCATAGCACATCATATGCTAGAAACTTTACTTCATATATATCAAATATCGTAATACATACTTAGAACTTAAGTCTCTTTGCCATCTTAGACTCAAAAATATTAGAGTACATTAGGGACACGGCCCTTAAGACGTAATACATGACTATAAAATATTCAATAAACTTTACAGTAAAGACATAAGTAGGAGATCCTTGAACTTAAGGATTCCTTCCATTGAGCTTGGGAATCATCTTTCAAGCTCTTCACCATACAAGACATCCTTTAAGCATCCATAACCTACACTTTTTGTAAAAAGTAGAGAAGAATGGGATTAGTACAAGAATGCACTAAGTATGGCAACCATGCAAAAACATGCATTTAAAAGGGACATTTTCTTGAAATCATACTTCATGAATTTTGAGTACATCTTCATAAAAACCTTTAGACAATAGCATTTATATCATTCACATACTTCATATAAACATATTCAAATGCCAAACATTACATAAGATCACATATAGAATTTATGACATTTTTGAGTCACATTACAGTGAGCTCTTTTTGCCTTAACAGTGAGCGTTATTTCCTTTTATTCATTAACTTCCCAAGTAACCCTCTAGTTATACTTGGTGCAATGTATCACCTTAAGATCACAAAGAAGGCATACATACAACCTACATAAACCAACAAATATCCTCATATAAGCATAATACATCAAAAACACATTTAAGTCAAAACCTTAGGACATTACAGTAAACTACCTTTAACTTGCACATACACCAACTTCACTTCACATCAATGAATTAGAAGACCTTACTCATAATCCTACTCTAAGTATACTAGTGCAATGTATATGTGAAACCCCATAACCTCACACATACTTAGTAAGCCTATCATAAGACCACAAGCCTTACCATCCAATTCATACATCAACAAGTAAGTGAATATAACTTCATTCATGTCAATACAAGACCTTCATCATATAGTCATTTAGACCAACATAGTGCATATAAGGATAAGATCACATCATATAGACTCATAACATGCACATCTTCATAACAAGTAGACAAATACTACAATGTCATGCATAAAGAACATATACATAGTGACATGCATTAGAACACCTTCTTAGAACTTCCTAAGGAGCTACTTGTGCAATGTCTAGATGGGTTCATTACTTCTACCTATCCTAAGTAATCTCCCTTAAGTCATTCTAGTTTGGGTCATAGTCATTTACTTCCATTGTCCATTTTACTTTAGGGAAACTATAGCCTTAACCAACACTAAGACCATGGGTGCTAGACATGGAATTTGGTGTTGTAGAGCCTTACACCAATGGGAGGTGTTCCTACCTAGACAAGGTAGAACATTAACATACATCCTAGCATCCTAAGTGAATTCACTTTGCTAGATCCTATGTGGCAAGCATAGTTTATGGAACTTAGATATAGGTGATTCCCTCTACATGCCATTGGACAATTGGGGCCTCATCTCATGAGAAAACATGGGTGATCCCTTCCTCAAAGGGAATTCAACACCTCATGTGGGTCCATAGGTGAGTATTCCTCTAAGGGAAGTCAACACTCTATAAGGGACAAATGGTGAATCTTACTCAAAGGAAAGGAAACACCTCTCAATGTCAAGTTCACTTGGTGCTAAGCTAAGTTCCCTTTATTGAAAAGCCTTTAATTACATTTTCATAAAACATAGGCTTAAGATATTCATTATTTATATGATTATAGCATATTCAAGAACCTATCTAGTTTAGAGTATTCTTGGGCACTCCTCTCAAGGCCCCTCTATTTACTAGATCATTATTCATGTGTGTGAGTGTATACATATATGTCAACAAACATTTTACATAACACACATTTAGGTCACACATGTTCATACATCAATGCATAAGTCTATAGGTGTACCTATATGAGCAATTCTTTCATATCAACACTCCAAGACACTATTTACACTCATACTTCATCACATCATATACTTAACATCAAAGCATATAAGATTATCATGCATAGTAATAGACACTAGTGAATATGCGAACAACCTTTCATTAGACACTATGATTCTATACTACTTGTAAGCATGCATGAAGTGTGAGTGTGTGTACATTCATCAACATGATCACATAATGGCCATCAACAACTCATTGAGGCAGCCACCCTCTTAGACCACAATACTCTTCAAGCATAGACCACACAACACACAATACCATAGGAGACAAGTTAACTTCATAAAACACTTTAAGACTCCTAACATTATCTATTCACACATTCACATAGGGATACATGGGTTAGGGTCATCAATCATTAACACTTAACCCATGGCAGCACCTACACATGCTTTTACATATCCATTCACATGCTCATAACAATAGTAACACAACCTAGGTTCACAACCATAATGGAAGACTAGGCACAAGTTACATATAAGGTGATAATCATAACCACTCAATCATATAATCATTAATTTGCCTTCAAGGCCATGTTCAACACATATATAATGACAATAAAGTAAACACCGCCACCATAAGTGGACAATACCACACAATGTCATACAAGGCTTCATCAACTACAATACTATAAGGAAAGTAGAAGAGATAAGTATTCTTACCAATTTCTTACCCTTTGATCATCATTGATCAATACACCTTTTTCATCAACAATTCATATATAGGGCAGTAGCTATATGTACTTTAATCATAAAAGACACCATGTACAAGTAGCTACAAGATCATAATATAACATGATACAAGGCATCACATATATATTAGAAAGTAGAGAGTCATAGATCACTCATTAGTATACTTTACTTTGTTTATCATGATTAACATTCATAATATACCAATAATACCAACCTAGGGAAGTACCTATATCCATAATAATCAAGACTAAATCATGCTTCGTCTACCCTAAATCGATATCACATTATGTTCATAGAATTAGCAACTTTAAGGTTAAAACATGTAGATTAATCCTTATCAAGGTTCCTTTGACTTGATCATTAAGGGTTTATACCCATAATTCATTCATAACATCAACCTAAAACAGTAGCTATAAGAATCTTCACCTAATCGATTTCAACATTCAATTATTAAAAAGGCAACGTTACAGTGAATCATAAGTTACTACTTAATAGCTTAGAAGGACATAGATCAATTAGCACCAAGCTTTCTTTAATTTGATCATACCATATTTATATTGACAATTCAACCAACTGATCATCCTAAGGCAGTAGCTACAAGAACCACAACATAATCGAAATTCACTTTTATTCATTAAAAGGCCAATGTTACAATGATCATATTAATAGCTAGGCTAGGCATGCTCAAATCTTTATACATTGATCCACATGGATCTTCATCATCAATTTATCATTAATTCACGTAAATAACAGTAGATATAGACAATTCAACGTAAGAGAATTACAATTCAACCATTAACAAGCCATGATCACAATGCCCATGCAAGGGCTAAATCAAGTTTGGGAAGGGACATGGGTTCATCATGCAATTGGAATCAAAATAACTTTAAAACCAATATATTAACTTCAATTTATCATGATTTATTCATTAAAAACGTTTTTATAAAGAACTCATGGCTAGATTGAAGAAGGAGAAGTTTGATCATAAAATCTCTTTTGAAACTTTGAGATTAACTCTCCAGATGAAAGGATAACTAGAAATGAAGGATCACCATACCTTTATATTCATGAAAACCTTTAAAACTTGGTGATTCATCCATGGAAATCCAATATCCAAGCTGTTATTGAGCTTCACCAACAATGGTGGTTTCTAGGGAGAATATTTTTGGAGGGAAAGGTTCAATTTGTGTGAGTTGGTTTGGGAATGGGTTGATCACGTTTTTGATCACTTAAATACACCCAAAATAACCAAATAAATCATGTGGGGTGAATTTCCCATTCACCCCTTTAATGAAACAGTCCACAGGCAGTGGCACCAGGCCACCATCGATGGACACAATCGACTGGCCGTTGGTCAATCGACTGGCCGTTGGTCAATCGACTGGCCGTCCTTTGGCTTCCGTCGGTTGGTCCTTGGACAATTTTTGGGTTGATACCTGACCAAGCTAAGTATAAATCGATGAGACCTCACCTACGGGCCGTTGGTCAACCAACTGGCCGTCGTTTGGTCCGTCGATTGACACTGCCAAGGCAGTGACTCGACCAGCCTTGGGTCCTTCTTGTGGGCCCTTTTGTGGGGCCCTTTAGAAGTCGTACCCGGACGTTTCCAATATAAATACAACCCTTAACAAGTTTTAGACCTTCCACATAAGTTTCACCCAAAACAAACACCTGTAACTCGTCCAAACATGCAAGGCCCCATCAAGACGTACATGAATGTCTCAAGGGCTAACTTTCGAACGTCTTGGACGTTCTTGGACGTTTGACCTCCAAACTTCACGAAACTTCATATAGTACCATTAAACATCATTATAACTCATTTTAAGACTTCACAAGCTTATTTTTTACAATTTTAAGCATGCATAGACACATGAGGCACATAGGTGACTAGTCGTCGAACGTTTTGGTCAACCCGTGACGTTTGACTTCCAAATCACCTCAAACTTTATACACTGTCTCTAAACCATATTATAAGACATTTTAGGACATTAGAACCTTAAGACCAAAATTAGGATCTAGACACCCTAACTCATTCTGGGGGTCTTACAATATCCCCCACTTGGGAACATTCGTCCTCGAATGACACTTAGAACACTTTAATCACAACAAGGACTTCAATGCCTCATAGAGAAGTTAACCATATTCATAACATCATCACATAGAATTTAATGCACCAAACTAACAAGTAATACTACTTCACATCATTTAGCACTCAATGCGCACAAGCAAGCAAAACTTCAATTCACTCACTCTTTAATGCATCAATAAAAAGGCTCTTACCATGTTCATAGGAGGAACATCCTTATCCTAATCATAACATGGTCATTACACTCCATTTCATTAAGAGATCATCTTGCAAGGCCAGACATAGGCAGATTACAACAATACTCAAAATCAAGTAGGCACTCATACTTCCATGTACATAGACTTGAGTTAATTGAATCGACAAGGACCTTCATTAGTTAGACCTAGTGCTATGAGGGTCATACTCAACCATACCATGCTTAGTTGTGTCCATGGAGGAATGTCTATCTCCTCAACACACTTAAATTTATCATGAGCTCACACCCAAGCAAATGCACAAAGGCCATCTTTAATGTAATATGAGAAATTCTCAACTTCTTAAACCAAGACATGCTCATGTTTTCTTCCTAGTGAAGTCTACATGGTAAGTCACACCAAGCACATCATAACAAATAGGAAGTCATTTCACTAAATTTTAAATTCTAACATAGTACTCACCTTTACAGTAAGCATCTTTTGGGAAAAACAATACAAATTATAGGCACACATGAACACTTAGCTAAACATGCTTTCACCTTCCAAGAGTGAGCCTACAATCATGCTTTCCCAACCATACAAGTCACATAGTTTTCAAGAGACTCCACATATTTCATTTTAAAGAAACTCAATTTTTCATTATAAGTCTAAACCTTACATATCAAAATTGACTGAAACCATGTTTTTTATCTTATCTCATGCAGTCAAAATCACAATTTGCATGTTAGGATGCACAA
The DNA here is from genome assembly GCA_016801875.1 of Solanum sitiens. Classification (NCBI taxonomy): domain Eukaryota; kingdom Viridiplantae; phylum Streptophyta; class Magnoliopsida; order Solanales; family Solanaceae; genus Solanum; species Solanum sitiens. The sequence continues at coordinate 127,183 of JABWTJ010000499.1, read as the reverse complement.
TACACATGACGAAACATGGACTTTATCAAAATTTCCATTCATGCACCTTGTAATCTTAAAAAATATCTTTAAGGTAATGTCAATCAACACATACCAAACATATGAGGTTCATGCAATTCATACTTTATGCAAGACTATATTCATGAACAAGATTACTACGAATTCATTTGTTTCAAGTTCAAGCAAAAATAGAAGGACAAGGTAGAAAATATCTACAGCCTTACTATTTCATCACCATCCCCCACTTAGGTTAAACCCAATTTAAAAGCAACTTAACCCAACCTAAAGAGGATATTAACTTAGCCACCTTCATTTTTCATCACTTGAAAGTGATTACCACTTTAAAAAGGATTTACAGTAAGTTAACATAGGAACACCAAGGTATTCTAACCTTATTATTTTTAAGCAGATTATCCTCAATCATCAAGTTAGGTCATACCATTCAACCACACAAGGTTGTCATACAATACAATAGACACCAAGGTCATACAATATTAGGGGAAGACAACAAGGGGACTTACCCATAAGGACTCTTTATTTTCTTTCAACATTAAAGTAAGGTAACTACTAGGTCAATCAAACCCACATCATCACCCTACAAATATAATAATACTACCCTCAATTCTAGGAAAAACATCAATTACACAACATCAAGGGACTCACAACACAATAAGAAGTTAGAAACAACTCTACGACACATCATTCCATAAGACTCTCATTCTTCATCCCAAATAGCAAATCTTCTTTTTACGTTCTTTATCATGCTCATATGCATCAATTCTATACACATTTAAACACCTTCCAATCAAAGAACAATTTAGTTTATTTCCCAAAAAATCTTACAGTAAGCTGCCTAACATTCCAGTGAGCATGCTTCCAAATTCCAAAAATGCAAGATTTAGGCAATTGATGGGAAAAGCATGACAATATGAGATACCAAACTTTACCAAGACAAGAATATTATCATCACACCTAGGATCAAGTTTATACAAAGAACTCCAATCCATACTAGGCAACTTATCAAGGAACACCTATATACAAAGGGAAATATTGAACACTTTTAAGCACATATTCTTAGGGTAGAATGCTTCCATAGATAGTCACTAAGCATTTCAAGTTCAAATAATAGTATTAGGCTACCATCAAGTAAAATCATATAGTAACACATCATTCTAAAAGAACTCATGTCAACCATAACAACTTCTAGCATGCTTTAACCATATTATGACACACATTCTTCAACATAACATGCTATTTCATATAGACTTCATATATAGCCCCAAGAGGGCATCATATCATCAAAACATGCCAAAATGCACCTTCACACATACTCATTCAACTATAAAACCAAGATAAGCATTTAAACTCACCTTTTCTCCCTCAAGCATAGAGATACAATCTCATCCAAGCAATCACATCTAAAAGACCACCGGACAAGAAAACATAAGAGAGAGATCGTATAGAGTTAAGTTCTATGGCACGATATGAGAATAATGAAGAAGGTAAAGTCTATCGTCCTATAGCCTCCCGTACCATTTGATGTGTCGCGACTCACCACCAATGCTACGAGACTCTGCTAGATGTGGCAATATGAGACCTTTAGAACCTAAAACCACTTTATGAACCTCATGCTCTGATACCACGTTTGTCACATCCGGGGAGCACCCCCTAGAAGTAACATGGCGTACTTGACCTCTCGAAGGTTTTATACAAGATCATAGTTATCATTCATCGCATTGTCATAGTAAATTTAGCGGAAAATTTAAAACTTTTTATAGCACATCATATGCTAGAAACTTTACTTCATATATATCAAATATTGTAATACATACTTAGACATTAAGTCTCTTTGCCATCTTAGACTCAACAACATTAGAGTACATTAGGGACACGGACCTTAAGATATAATACATGACTATAAAATATTCAATAAACTTTACAGTAAAGACATATGTAGGAGCCCCTTGAACTTAAGGATTCCTTCCATTGAGCTTAGGAATCATCTATCAAGCTCTTCACCATACAACACATCCTTTTAGCATCCATAACCTACACTTTGTGTAAAAAGTAGAGAAGAATGGGATTAGTACAAGAATGCACTAAGTATGGCAACCATGCAAAAATATGCATTTCAAAGGGACATTTTCTTGAAATCATACTTCATGAATTTTGAGTAAATCTTCATAAAACCTTTAGACAATAGCATTTATATCATTCACATACTTCATATAAACATATTCAAATGCCAAACATTACATAAGATCACATATAGAATTTATGACATTTTTGAGTCACATTACAGTGAGCTCTTTTTGCCTTAACAGTGAGCGTTATTTCCTTTTATTCATTAACTTCCCAAGTAACCCTCTAGTTATACTTGGTGCAATGTATCACCTTAAGATAACAAAGAAGGCATACATACAACCTACATAAACCAACACATATCCTCATATATGCATAATACATCAAAAACACATTTAAGTCAAAACCTTAGGACATTACAGTAAACTGCCTTTAACTTGCACATACACCAACTTCACTTCACATCAATGCATTAGAATACCTTACTCATAATCCTACTCTAAGTATACTAGTGCAATATATATGTGAAGCCCCATAACCTCACACATACTTAGTAAGCCTATCATAAGACCACAAGCCTTACCATCCAATTCATACATCAACAAGTAAGTAAATATTACTTCATTCATGTCAATACAAGACCTTCATCATATAGTCATTTAGACCAACATAGTGCATATAAGGATAAGATCACATCATATAGACTCATAACATGCACATCTTCATAACAAGTAGACAAATACTACAATGTCATGCATAAAGAACATATACATAGTGACATGCATTAGAACACCTTCTTTGTCACACCCGGACTTCATACCCCGGATGAGACCGGCGTCGTTAACCTCTTAGAGGTCGCAGACAAGCCTCTTCTTAGCTTTCATCACAATCATTCAGTTAAAGTTGCGGAAAATTTCAAAACTTTTAAATACTACTGAAGTATACTTAGACTTCATACTTAATATTTATAAAGACATACGATATTCTAATACTTGTCTCACATATATAAAAACCATCTAAGAGTGCAAATCTGAACTTAGCCAATAATAGTCAATATGCCATATAGGCCTTAATACAAAAGAATCCAAAGAACATAACTGAATAACGTATTCTAAAAACTACTAAGTCTTCATAAGGCTGGAAATTGAAATGGTAACGTCCCAAACTTGAGGACCTAGCATGACTTGGAGAAAGAGTTCCAAGCTTCTTCAAATCGACCTCCTTAACTACAATGGTCGAAACCTACAATTGTAGTAATATAAAGTAATGGGGTTAGTACTCCACATGTACTAAGTATGGGTATATGCACATAACACATAGGGACATGCATGAAAAACGTTCATTTATCATATCTTTAGAAAACATGCTGAGTCATATAAAAATCTTCAATGCACATACCATATAACATATACAAGCCAAATATTTCATCACTTAAAGCATGATCATAATCAAAGACATCTTCTCATGGCATCATGTTAACATTACATATTGAAAATATCATATAAACATAACATACAAAACACTTACCAATGATCCCATCCCCAACCTACAAGTGCAATGGTCATGTGAAGCCCCATAACCCCACATAACCAAGTAGATAAGATAGGAGACCATAAGTAAAGCTTTACTTCATATAACAATATAAATCAATAACATATTCATTATAAGGATCAACATTCATGTAAGAGTAACATCATATATCATAAACATATATGTTTCATATCATCATATTACTTAAGAACAATCTCATAGGACTTCCCTTAGAGTCAACTTGTGCAATGTCTAGGTAGCGTCCCATACCACTACCTATACTAAGCCAACTCCTCAAGTCACCCTAGTCAACGTTCGTTTACTTTTCTTTCATTTTACATGAGGGAACATAGGCATTAACCGACATAGACCATGTGAGCTAAACATGGAATCCGGTGTCTTCCCCACACCGAAAAGAGGTGGTCTACCTGCCAAAGTAAAAGCGAACGTGACATAGCTTTATAGGTGGATCCACTAGCTAGTATCCTATGTTGGCAACATAATTCAAGAACTAGGATATGTATTAGAGACCCATAGTTCCATATTACATGGCAGACTCAATCTCATGAGAATCTTTGTGAACCTACCTTCCCCCTAGGGAAGGGACACTTCTCATATCTAGTTCATCGGTGCTTAGCTTAAGTCCCTTTTCTTGAAATAACCTTTAATTTGTGTTTTATCAAAAACTTATCATAGGTCATAGGAGTTTATCTCCTTGTATAACATGATCATGAGCTCTTTTATATTAGATGAGAATTGTTCTTTCAACGTAACCTGTCTTTTTGTGAGATTTACATGGCATAATCATCTTGTGTAAAGCATACAAGAGAGTATCATAACTTGCGTTTTCATATTATTATCATAATTTCACAATTTACATGTTCATAGCCAGAATATTCACATAGCAACAACATACATACTTTCATAACATACCATCATGACTTATAGGCTAGCATAAACATCTTAGAGTAATCACAATTTTAGAAGACTTACCTTTTGCTTCCAAGAACAATTCATCATGCAATATTCATAATTATACATAGTGAAATACTCAATGACATAATCAAGAACAACTCATAAAATCAGGTACAAGATCAATGCATAGCATAGGAGAAGGTAAACGGGTCATTAAAGGATTCATTCAAACCTTACATTCTAACCCTAACGTTTTCACGTTATCAAACACTACAAACAACCCATTCGAAACCATCACATAGAGAAAGAACATGTTTCACATGACATTCAAACATTATAAATCAATTACTCAACAATTCATGCGAAATAAGATATAGAAAACGTTTACTTTTCATTGAAAAACATAAATCTAAGGTTAGGAAGAAAATCCGTTTTGTAGATCAAAAACACTAGTATTCGAAGTTCTTGAAAACTTATCTTGAAAGTACATCTTGGGGAAAGGAATCCCAAGAGTGAAAACCCATACCTTATAGATGAAGAATCCATGAAATCTTGATTGGAAACTTCGAAACCTTCATCTTCTTCCTTAAGCTTTTCTTGTTCTTCAATGGAGTTTGGAAAAGAGAGCGTTCTTGAGAGATTAAGAGATTTTCGTTTGATTCTGATTTGGCACGTGTAATTGTGATCTAAAACTGACCTAATATCAAAATATAGATGTCCCAAGAATTACCCTAAATACCTTCCACTTATATCACCAAAACGCCACTCCTAATTTGACTACAACTAGGAGAACATTTGACTAAGGGTTTTGGGTTTGACTAGGAATTAAATTAATTAATTAAGTTACTAATTTATTTAATTAAGTGCCCTAGGATAATTACTAAAGTACCCCTAAGTCGTTAGAACCATAATCAACCCCTTTGGACCATCCTAGGTTAGGTACTAGGATGTTTTTTGAGTTAGTTACTCGGTTAGTGTACCCGGTTAGGTCTTAGGATTTTGGGCACACTAGTTAGTTAATTTTAGTTAGTCCTAGGTTAGTTAGTTAGTTAGGGACATTAGTTAGAACCTAGAATTAGTTAGGGAGCTCGGCCCCATATGGTTTGATCCGACACAGCCTGCCCCCTAACTGCCCTAACCGAATTTGATTGGGCTTGTCTCTCGGCCGTTGGTAGCTCATGTGCTTGCACCAGGCCACTATTCACCCCTTTAATGAAATAGTCCATAGGTAGTGGCACCAGGCCACCATCGACGGACACAATCGACTGGTCGTTGGTCAATCGACTGGCCGTCCTTTGGCTTCTGTCGATTGGTCGTTGGCCAATTTTTGAGTTGAGACCTGACCAAGCTAAGTATAAATCGATTAGACCTCACCTACGGGCCATTGGTCAACCAATTGGCCATCGTTTGGTCCGTCGATTGACACTGCCAAGGCAGTGACTCGACCAGCCTTGGGTCCTTCTTGTGGGCCCTTTTGTGGGGACCTTTAGAAGTCATACCCGGATGTTTCCAATGTAAATACAACCCTTAACAAGTTGTAGACATTCGACATAAGTTTCACCCAAAACAAACACCTACAACTTGTCCAAACATTCAAGGCCCCATCAAGACGTACATGAACGTCTCAAGGGCTAACTTTCGAACGTCTTGGACGTTCTTTGATGTTTGACCTCCAAACTTCACAAAACTTCATATAGTACCATTAAACATCATTATAACTCATTTTTAGACTTCATAAGCTTGTTTCATACAATTTTAAGCATGCATAGACACATGAGGCACATAGGTGACTAGTCGTCGAACGTTTTGGTCGACCCTTGACGTTTGACTTCCAAATCACCTCAAACTTTATACACTGCCTCTAAACCATATCATAAGAAATTTTAGGACATTAGAACCTTAAGACCAACATTTTAGGCTCTATACACCCTAACTCATTTTGGGGGTCTTACAGTGAGTTTCCACTCTTTCCCTTTTGGGACCTAGGTTTAGGCACCTTATCATCACGACCCTTAGGAAACTTAAAAGGGACTTGATGAGAGAAGATATTATTGAACTTAGGCTTGTCTTGGATATCAAGCCTACCCTTTGAACAACCACCATCAAAAGACCTTGCCCTTTGAGCATCTCTACTCTTCCTCTTAATCCTTGTCTCTTCCACTTGTTGAGCATGAACCATGAGAAGAGAAATGTTCATATTATCATATAGCATAGACGAACGACATTCTTCTTTCAAGTCATCCGACACTCCCGTCACAAAGAGGCTCATTTTGTCTCTAGGATCGCAAACCAAAGAAGGAGCATACTTTGACAATTTAGTAAAATTTCAAAGAGTAGTTAAGTACACTCATACCTCCTTGACGAAGGTTGATGAATTCTTCCACTTTGGCTTCTCTCCTCTTTTTGGAAAGAATCGATCAAGAAAACCCTTCTTGAAGATCTCCCATATCATCGGTCCACTCCTTAAAGGCCTATTATCTCTCCATTGGACATACCAAGTTTGGGCCACATCTTTGAGTTGGTAAGTGGCTAACTCGGATTTCTCACTAGTAGTCAACCTCATAGCATATAGGATTTTGTAGTCTTCATCAATGAACTCTTGGGGGCCTTCCTCAACTTTGGACCCATAAAAAGTAGGGGGATTCATCCTAGTGAAATCCCTCAAACGGGAGGCCATGGTGCCAACATGTTGGTTTCCTCGGGGTATCATCTCCAGATTAGCTTGGGCCGTCATGGCTTATGCTTGAGTAGTAATGGCTTGGGACATTCGGAGAAACACAGCCCTTATGTCACCATCCATCTTAGGTGGAGGATTAACCGTATCTTGGTCATCATTAGTAACTTCTTCAAGAGAAGGGACTTGATTACCACGAGGTGGAACTCACGCTTTGGTAATATCTTCCTCAACCCTTCGTGATGTGTTCCTTCGAGTACATTGACTATAATCACAATGAAAGAATTAGATGATAAAGGCACATAGAGTACAAGACTCTCGAGACATGACATTAGATTTCCAAGAAAGTGAGAGTTTCCTAAGCATCATATAGTTTTCTATTCATAAGTGTGGCGCACTTCACAATTATGAGTAAGAATCTACATAGACGTGGCTGAGAGAGACAACGACTCTAAAGATATTCAACCTCATGCTCTGATACCAAGTTTTCACATCCGAGGAGCACCTCCTAGACGTAACCTGTGGCGGCGGCTTCTTTGAGGACTAAGACTAGCCTCTTAGCTTACATCATTACATTCATAGGTCAAAATGCGTAAAGATTTAAAACTTTTCATTACTTCTACATTGACGTTTACATAGACCTCTACATACACATATATATATTCATATCGAGTATACATAGACCCTTCGTATAAGAAGATTACATAGTCCTCTACTTTTATTGCACATAGATATATAAGATACTTAACATAGTCTTTAAAGAGTGTCTCATCTCATAACCATCTAAAACAAGAGTATATTAATTGGGCTTACCCCATACATCAATGTAATAAAGTCACATATAGGCTATACAATTCGTACTCAAATGAAAAAGAAAGAACATAGAAGTCTTAAAACTAAAAAAAATACATAAGCTTAATATTGGCATTGCCCTCGGAAAGTGAGGACCTATCCAAGTTGGATGATTGAGAAATTCCAAGTCTTATTCAAGCCGTCTCAAAATCCCTTCAACGACCAGAACCTAAAATGTTGAAGAAAGGGAGAACATGGGGTTAGCACATCACATGTACTAAGTATGAGAACGTACGCACATATAATACAAAATAATGCTAAAAAGGGACATTTCATTAAAACTTGCTATTTTTACATTTGGAAAGCATTATGTATATTCAAGAACCAATACAAGTCATTAATACATATTCATCAACTCAATACCATGTACTATATAAGACTAAACTACCCAAAGTCTAATCAAGTCACATACATATCAACATACTTGAACCCATAATCAAATACAACTCTATCATCAAGTCATAACGTCACAAGCATGAATAAGAGTTCATCACATTATAACAAAACAAGACCATTACTCATGACCCTAATTAAGTCCACTTGTGCAATAACTAAGCAAAGCCCCATAACATTACTTAATCAAGTCAACCTAGCAAGAACCATAACCAATATCCAAACTCCACATAACATATCATTGAGAGTACATAATATCATACTTTGGCAATAAAGACCAAATACATGTTCATAAGAGTAACTAACATCACATAATTTCATTTACATGCAAGATCATCACATTATCATCATTTACATTTATAAGAATATACATACATAAGAACAACATCCTAAGGCATACCTCAAGGCAAATTAGTGCAAGGCATAGGTAGAGTCCCATACCCCTACCTAGGCTAAGTCAAACCTCTTAAGTCGCCCTAGTTGGTTTGTACTCCATTAATTCATTTTAGATTAGGGAAAACTTGCCTTAACCGACATAAACCACATGAGCTAAGTGTGGAATCCGGTGTTGTAAAACCTTACACCGATGGAAGGTGGTCTACCGCCCGAAGTATAACCTAACATAAATGTAGCTTCCTAGGTGGATCCACTAGCTAGTCTTCCTATGGGGGCAACATAGTTTAAGGAACTAAGAGATATGTATTCCCTCTCTTCATGTCACTTTGCAATTGGAGCCTCCTCTCATGAGAATCCATAGGGTGAGTATCCCTCATAGAGGAGTCAACACCTCATGTGGGACTATATGGTGAATCTTCCTCTATGGAAAGTCAACACCTCTCAATATCAAGTTCTCTCGATGCTAAGCTAACGTCCCTTTTTAAATGTCTTTAATTCATCCTTTATTATCAAAACTTAGTTTAGGTCAAAGAGTCTATCCCTTATATAAGCATCGTCATCATAGATCAATAAGAATTGCATGAGTAAATTCCTTTCATTACAATTCATACAAGTGAGGTTAGCACATCTACATAATCATTCATGATAAGGCACATTGGTAAGTCATCACCATCCTTATAAATTTATATCTTAGACAACACCTCACAAACCATAGTCAAGACATTTCAATTCAACATCATACCAACTCTATCAATCTTAGTATAAGGTATACTTCAATGCAATATCATCACTTAATCACAAGTAACCACAATTGAAGTAAAGAGTTGAGATCACAAGACTTACCAAGTCTCCTTCATAAGCCAACATCAAGGTCTTACCATAAACCCTCATAATCAACCCAAAAATGGGTGTCATATCACCATACAATAGTAACCAACATGATAACAAGGCCAATTGAGTCATTATGCAACAACTCATCACTAGTTCATAGCCTAGAATTAGAGACTTAGATCAAGTTCACAATCTACTTCACAATCTAGGTCAATTACTCAAGAACTAGCCTAATTGGAATACAATATATCACCATATACTCATGATTAGAATAATAACAACATAGGATAGTAATTCACCCACTAACCAAACCAATTGAAAAAATAATATACAATTCAATTCAAGATCATAACCTACGGTTAAGAGGAAAAGGTCATCTTCTACAAACTAGACCAATCCATCAAGAAATAAAATAATTGAGTTATAATACATCTTAATCTATTCATAATATCCAAAATAAATCATAAACAAAGCAATTCACAAGATCAATTTCGAGATTGGAAAAGACCCACATGAATTTCATACTTTTGAAATCAATATGATGGAACCCTTTGGGGAAAGAGATCCCAAAGGTAAAAGGAATCTCATACGTTAATGTTTGATTAAGATTGATTGATAAACCTTGGTATTTTCATCCATATAACCCACCTTGACCTTGTCGTCTATGGTGTTCTTCAACTTGGGAGAGAGAAAGAAGAGAGAAGGAAGAGAGTTTGGGTTTGGGAATTATGAGGTCTTAGGGTAGTTTAATTAGCTTAGGGTCTTTATATAGGTCATTAAACAAATTAACTAGACCTCCATAAACTCCTAACTAATTAACTAACCACCTAATTAATTAATTTAACCAATTTAAAAACGTGCAGCAAAACAGTCCCTTGACAGACGAGACCACGACAAATGGTTCGTTGGTCAAACGACGGGCATTGTTCACTTCCGTGTTGCACACTCATTGTTTTGGTCTGAGACTTGTCAAAACAGGCCTCCAAGAATTTGGCTAAGTGTCCATCGACGGAAGCAGTCCACGCCCCATCGATTGGACAACGGATCATTGGTTGCATCCGTTGGTGGACACTGCCTTGGGCAGCCTTTGACCCCAAAATGCAATGGTCTTCCTCAAGGGCCCTTGGTTGATCCTTGGGGATTCGTGCCTGGAAGTTTCGATTATGAATCAACTCTAATACGTGTCAAATACCCTTTCACCAAATTTCATCATTTTCCGACTCCTAAAACTTAGTCAAATAGGCTAAGGCACACTAGCACCTCATTGAACTAGTTTCCGAACGTCATGGACGTTCCTTGATGTTTTGATTCTTAAAATTCCTAAATGACTTATATACACTATTTATGACCTTAAAACTGTGTCTAATCCTTTTTACACCTATGTTAGGCTCTAGAACATGTCTTAGACTTTCGGAGTGTTACATTACCATAAAGTGGTTTTGGCCTAACAAAATCATGCTAACATGGGAAATCTTAATTCCTCTATCCCAAGCTACCATGAGAATCACCATTACCAAGTTACCATAAAATGCACCTTGCATGCAATTCAAGCTACTATGAGATTCATCATATCAAGATTCCATGAAATGCACCTTGCATGCAATCCAAGCTACCATGAGATTTATCATCTCAAGCTTCCAAGAAATTCACCTTACATGCAATCCAAGCTAAGATGAGATTCATCATATAAATCTTCCATGAAATGCACCTTGCATGTAATTCAAGCTATCTAGTTTATCATAATTTGATTCATTTAAGGTTCTTAGGTCAACCTAGAATCCCTCTTTGTGAGAGAACTTGTTTCTCCTAGCTTGTCCATGTATAAATGTATAGGAGAAAGAGAACAACTCATCATAATCCCCTCATAATGACTTCACCCCCAAAATCCCTAACAATAATGGCTACAAGCCCTATTTTCAATACTAGTTTCATTCTATCATGATCCATGTCTAATTACAAGTTATTTCATTCACCTTGATCATTAGAAGGTAATTCCAGTCATGCTTGATCATACAGGTTCAATTCTAACTTTACAAGTCAAGATCCTTCTTATTCAATAAGGTGTAGTTCTATTCATATCTATATGATTCTAACTATGATCAATTAGTATTCAAGACAATTGAATTAAGAAGATCAACTTAGAACCTTCAATCTTGCTTCTAATGGCCTAAATTCACCATGATCACCTTCATCATCAAAGCTTAGAATTAATCAAGGAAACCTCATAAAAACATTCATATAATCATCATATAAAAATAATTGAATGCTATCCACTAGATTGGGATCACAAACAAGCCTTACCCACAATGCAATCACAACCCTAGCTAGATTGAGGTATTTTGGATTCACAATTGAGGGAAACTATAGGGGGTCGATGGATGGAAGAATCCATGGATGAACAGTATTTACATACCTTTAATCACAGCCTTAATCTAAGCTTGAAACCTTGGTGAAATTCGTCCGAAAGGTTGACTCCTTCTTCTCTATTTCTTCAATGGTGATCTTGAGAGAGTTTATTGGAGGGAAAGGTTTTATTTTGGAGTATGAAGTCTAAATGGCTATTTTATTGATTACATATACTTAAAATACCTAAAAACACTAAAAATAACCATCCATGACTTAATTGGAATGAGGGGTAAATTTCCCAATTCACCTCTCAATTGGCCGAATCACTACTGAGTTGCAGGCACCAAACGACGCCTCATATCCACAGACCGTGAATGGGGTGACGGGCTATCCTGCTGGCCATCATTTTGGTCAAAGACCCCTCACTTGGGGTCTAAGCTCCCACGACTAAGTGTGGAGCCACGCCCCCTTTTGACAGGTATCAAGTGACCTACGATCCGTCGTTTGGTGGTCGTGGTTTGAGTTGTTCTTGGCAGCTTCTTGCCAACGTTTGGGTCCTCCTCAAGGACCCTTAGGGTGGTGCATGGGGAGTATTACTAGACGTTTTGACCCTAAACATGACCATCTACATACTAGGGTATGCTCATATTATTTTAGACCTCGACTGACACACCAAAACACATGAAACATGCTAAGACACACTAGCACACACATAGGACTAGTTTCTGAACGTCTTGGTTGTCCTTTGACGTTTGAACTCAAACCTATTCAAACCAACTACTACAAGCTGTGACACATCTTATAAATGATTTATTGACTCTTGAAACACATGAGAGGCTCTAGTTCACCTTATTTCATTTTGGGGGTCAACAGGTCGTGACACCAATCCTTTCAAAAAAGTCATAATTTGTTGAGCTAACATTGGTTCTAAGAGAGGAATGCATGTAGTCTCAGCATGTACCTCCTCCTCTTGTCCGACCTTCTCCTCATTATAAACCTCCACATTCTCCCTTACCTCTTCGGGATGCGCATAAAGAACCTCATTTCTGAGAGAATCCTCAATAGGAGATCCACCCCTAACGGATGCTACACTTTTTTGGCCTCTACCTCTTGCTCTTCCTCTACCCCTGCCTTGACCGCACCCTCTTGCTGCGGATCCCTCAGTGGGCTCATTGACTAGACCTACATACCTAGCGTCATTGGAATGAGTGTTAACCATCTGTGAATAGAATAAGGAAGAAGATTAAATACCAATTTGGATCACCAGATACCAATTAGAATCAAGTCATAGCACGAAAAGAGTAGATACAAAGAGATTTCCTGAAGTCTTGTATCCTCTCGAAGAAAAGTGCATACCTCTCTGTACCATTCCGTAAGACTCTACTAGACTCGTTTTAGTACAACAAGATCAACAAACCTAGGGCTATGTTACCAACTTCGCCACTATCTTGACGGTCGTGATTGGCACCCACACTAGCCCTCTGATGGGAGAAGAATTACTACAAACCCTCTAGCCAAGTTAACGAACAAAATAGATATTTAAAGATACGGAAGCAGGTTTAAATGCATAGATTATATAGAGTTTCCATAAACTCAAAGGTTTGAATAATTAACTACCAAACTAACGTGGAAGTTTAAACCCTAGAACGTAAAAGTCATTGTACCAAAACATCTAAAGTGCAACAACCCTAAGAAAAAGGGGTACAATCCAACAAATATAAGAAATATCTAAATAGTCTAAGTCCGAATGAAATGGACTAAACAATAGGAAGGACTCCATGGCATCCTAAAAGAACTGTCTCACCCTTGAAATCCGGTCTCGATCACTGATCTCCTAGTTAAGGTCTATCAATAACCGCCTGAAGATTCCCTTTACTCAACAAAGAACGAGCAAGTGAAGTATCAGTACACAACCACAGTTACCTAGGAAGATCACACTGCTATTCCATTAAGCGAAACATATTTATGTAGTCACAACATAGTAAACATGACTTGTATAGAATATATTTACACATTGGCTATCATTTCAGGAGAAAGTACAATTCTACATTCTCAATAATAAGTAGATATGAAAATTCAATAGTCCGCTTGTGGAACCCATACATAAACTATTATCACAATTAGTTTGTCGAAATGTGACACCCACTCAAATATACATGTCAGAACGTGACTCCCAATCCCAGTTACTGTGTCGGAACGTGACACTGAATCCAGTCAACACAACCACAATCACATTCACACTCATAATGTACATACTCGCAATCATACAATACCATGGCAGTCATTTGTTCATTCATACACAATTTATTTTGTGTGACCAATAGTGTTTCATTCGCATATATACATGCATTACAATGAAGCAATTTCCAACATACATCACACAAACATGAAATCAAAAATATCGCTTACCTTAATACAAAGCTTGAATCCCCCTAAGGCACTTGAATCTTTGATTTTTGGATTATTTTCGCTTGTTTGTGGTCTAAAACAATTAATATAGACAAAGGATCGACAAATTAAGGTCTAATTATCCGGATTATAATGACCCAATAACCCAAGAGAAGCCCATTATAACGCCCCTAAAAAATCAAACTAGGTAAAACTAGAGCGTAATATGTGTGACATGATGTTTTAAAGTCCTAAAATGGTTAATAATAGTGTTCATAGGCCATTTGTAAAGTTTGTAGGTAAAACGTCCAAGGACGTCCAAGACGTTCGGAAACTAGTCGAAGTTAAACAAGTGTGTCTTGGTGTTTTGTAGTGGAGTTTTGGGGGATGTTTTGAAGGTGAAATTGAGTATCGATGGTTCCTATACATAGAATGACATGTAAAAGTTCTAAATGTCCGAGAACGGCGCCCCTGGTACCAGCATTAGGGTCCCTAAGGAGGACCCAAACATGGCTAATGCAAGCTGCCGCGCCAGCCAAGAAATGGCAGTGGCTACACGTCGCGCATCTGGCACTGAAATGGGAAAAAGTGTGCCCTGTGACGCAGGGACGTCACGAACCATTCTGTCTCAAAACTTTCCAGAAACAAGAATTAAAAATGCCTCCGTTGCGCGCAGAAAACTCCAGTTTTGATCGCATCGTTTTGAAGTAAAATTTGAATTGGTTAAAATGTCCAATAAGTGTTGGGGTCTTTTGGGTAATTTAGGGATGACTTATTGGCGATTATTGAGTCTTTTTAAACCCGTAAACTCACCAATCAAAGCTAAACCCTCAACTCAAAACAAAACCTCTTCATTTTCTCTCCAAAACCTCCATTGATGAAGCTTTGAAGCTCCAAGGAAGAAGACAGATTTTCAAGATTTTTCTCCATAAATCTTGTGGGATTTTCATCACAATTAAGGTATGGTTTTCATCCTTGAATCCTCTTCTATTCAAGGAGCCAATTCCAAATGATTTTCAAAGGTGATCAAAAACATGAATTCTTCTATTTCAAATTCTAACCATGGGTTCTTGCATAAAACGTATTGAATCATTGTATTATGATTGAATTGATGTTAATTTGATGGTTTTAACTTAAAAACTCTATGAACCCATGCAAATCATGCAATCCTAGTTTTGACTATATTATGGGTAAATTGATCATGCCTCTATACTATTGAATTCTTGTGTAGTTTACTTTGGGCTATTGAATTATGAAAGAATTATGTTAGAATTGTATGTAGGCTATCCTAAATTGATGAATTCATATTTTATTATCTTTGATCACTGTATATTATAAATATTGGATTGAATTGATGACTATAGATATTGGTAAGAGCCTTTGGTATATTAAATTGGCTATGGTTTGAAGTTGTTGAGATTGAATTGGTCGTATGTTGACCTAACCCTTACTATATCATGTAGTATAGGTGTTTTTAATTAAGATGATGTTGGTAGGTCCACTTATGGTGGTGGTGCTTATGTGATATACTTGTGAATGATGTGGCCTCATCGGCATTACTTTATAAATTGTAAAACAATGTGGCCTCGTCGGCATTACTTTATGTATTATGTTATTATCATGTTATAATTTGGTTATGTGATAATTGTGAAGGTTTATATGAGTTATGTGTATCTATGAAGTGAAGTATGGATTCTCCTAGTTGATTATAGGTGATCATAATAGGCTACAGGGATGCCATATGTGTGAATACTTGCTATTGAAGTGTGAACCTTCTTAAGTGGTTATATGAGCCTTGTGATGGATTATATTGATGTTCTATAGTAAGTGTGTAGGGTGACTTTGAGTATGCCTAGTTGACCCTATGTGCTACTTGAATGATATTATACATATGTAAAGATGATAATGAAGTGTGTCTTGTTTTGGTAGACATTTATCCCTTACTTGATACATGAAGAATGTGAATATGGAACCTTGACTTAGTAGGCTAAAGCACATTTGTCATGAATGTATATGTATGAATGGAATATGATCTTGAATATAGCAAAGAATGTCATTTATGTGGAACCTTTTAGAAAGAAGGTTATGATATCATCGAAGTTGAAAGCCGTAATGGTATCCTTCTAGTGTGAATGATGGACTTAGGGTTGGTTGGTTGTAATAGCATGAAATCATCCTTAGGAAAGTTATTGAACTATCCTCTTAGCCATTGTAGGCAACCGTAGTGGACCCTCTTTGGTAAGGTGTGTTATGATTTGGTTATGAACTAGATGTGGAACCTCGTCATGTACTCTTTTATTGAATTACTCTATGAGAACAAAGTCTAGCACCGAGTGAGTATGCTTGGGAAGTTGCTCTAAATAAGATGACATTAGAGAACAAAGAAACGCTCGATATTTCTTAACAATGTGCCTACATGGGATGTGTCCTAGTTCTACCATTGGCAAGTAGAACACCCTTCATCGGAGTAGGTTCATGAATCCGGATTCCATGCATAGCTAGTATGGTCTATGTCGGTTATTGTATATTCTCATCATGTGGGATACATGCTAGTGTTGGATAAGTACTATGAAGTTTAGATAGTGGAATGGGACGCTATCTAGACATTGCACGATTAGGCTTTGAAGATGTTAGTGTGTGAGTCCCTAGGTCTTCTCCAATACCATTATGTTAATTTCCTTAAGTGTTGAATGTCTCCTAAATGACTTAATGAACATAAATGACTTAAGTGAAGGTATGTTAATGAAAAAATATATATCTAGGGTAGCTTTGAGGATTGTCTAGGTAGGCTTGGAGAGGATTTATGGGCGTTCTCTTCAAGTCTTACTTAGGTGAGTCTTAGAGTAACTCTAGGTAGGGAGTTTGATTAATTAAATGGGAATAATCTTATCTTAGGTAGTCTTAAGGATCTCTTTGGTGTATGTGAAGGGATTGTATGGGCGGTCGCTTCATAATTCACTCAAGTGAGCCTTAGAATCACATTTGGTAGGAGGGTATCATGTTTATGTGTTTTGAAGTGTTCTTGATGTTATATTGTGGAATGTGACTTATATGTGAAGTGGTGTTATATTTGGTACTTATATATTATGATATGAAGTTTTACTTAAAAGAGCATATTTGATACAAATGTCCATTTCTCATAATTTTATGCATTATGTCATACTTAGTACATCCATTGTACTAATTACATAATTTTGTCTATATATAAAGTTGTAGGTTGAAGGTGAGAGGTATCTTGAAGCAAAGTTGGGGTATGTCCTCACTATTTCTCTACAAATGGGTTTTCTCTTAAACATGAAATTGATTATTGATTATGACGAATTGTGATTACCTATGGCTAATTAAGTGTATATTATTGAGTAATTGATGTTGAATTGTTGTAATTTTGTTTGGTCCATGTCCTTTCCCTAATTTTCCGAAATCTTAGATCTTGCTTATGAATTGATGGAAAGTGATCAGCTTTGATTGTTAGACTTGTGTTAACTATTCTATTTCATTCATGGACTGCCTATTGTCAATTATTCTTGGGATTGGATCTAATTCTTGAAGAATTCATGGATGAACCATTTTCCCTAACCCTAGTTATGAATTAGACTTGTAGATGATTAGGGTTGATGGAATTGATTATGTTATTGTTTAATTCACTATATTATGATGATGGTAATGTGGATTATTGGATAATTGTGATGGATTGATGGTAAGATCTTGAGGAGGCCTTATGAAGGTTATGTGGTAAGACTTTGTGATCTTAAATCCTTTACTTTAATGATGATAGATTGTACTTGATGATGATGTGCAATTGAAGTATTATATGTGATTAGATTGAATGTAAGATGATATGATGATTATTATGCCTTGACATGAATAGTTAGGTTGTGAGGTCTTGATAAGGATATGATCATGCAAGTTTGAATATGAAACACTTGTGTGCCTTATTATGATTTGATATGATGTAATGACCTCACTAATGAAGGTGTTGATGAAAGGTAGTTCTCATCTTATACCTAATGAGCTAATGATATGATTATACAAGGGGTTAGTCCCTATGACCTATACTATGATTGACTTAAAGACATATCACAAAGGGACTCTAGCTTAGCACCGAGTGAACTAGTAGTGAGATGTGTCCCTTCCCAACTGGGAAGGTAGGTTCACTATGTTCTCATGAGATAGGGATTACAATGCTAATAGCATAAAGAGGGTCTCTAATATGTCTCATAGTTCTTGAACTATGTTGCCCCCATAGGAATACTAGATAGTGGATCCACATAGAGGCTATGTACATGTTTTGTTCTACCTTGGCAAGTAGACCACCTTCTTTCAATGTAGGGTTTCATGACACCAAATTCCACATTTAGCTCATGTGGTCTATGTCGGTTAAGGCAATTGTTCCCGAAAGTAAAATAAATGACTAAATGTGATAAAGGGACATTGATTAGAATGACTTGAGGGGTCTAGTTAGGATAGGTAGGGGATGGGACTCTACCTAGACATTGCACAAGTTTACTCTAAAGGGAGTCCTAGGAGATGGTCTTATGTATTATGATATTATGAAATGTATGATGTTGACTTTGTATGATGATACTCTTATATGATGTTGGTTATTGATGAATATATTATTGGTCTAAATTGTTATATGTGGTGATGACTACCTATGATGATAGGTTATATGAAGCAAAGCATTACTTATGATCTCCTATCTTGTTTACTTGATTATGTGGGGTTATGGGGCTTCACATGAGCATTGCACTTGTAGTCTTCTGATGATATTGTTGGTAAGGGCTTTGTATGATATGTTGATATGAACTATTGAACATAAGGGGTTGATATGGCTTTATGATGATGTTGTCTTTGGTTATGAACATGTCTTATGTTATTGTGATCCTTATCTTGTATATGCTCTCTTGTATGTTCATTAAAGGCTTTCCAAATGACTTTGCATGTTTTCTAAAGAAATGGTCCCTTTCATGCATGCTTCGTGCATATATCCATACTTAGTACAAGTGGTTGTACTAACCCATATTTCTATGTTTCTACAATTATGTAGGTTCCGTCCATTGATTTCTTAGAAGGACGATTGAAGAAGACTTGGGTTTCTTTCTCCAATTTTTGGTAGGTCATCATGTTTGGGGATGTTACCTTTTCCATATTCTAGCTTTGTAATCATATTGTCTAAGGACATTGCTCATTCCTTTATCATTTGATACATTGTTGTAAGCCTATATGGCATATTGAAGTTGTAATGACTAAGTCTAATATTGTACTCGTTTTTAGATGATTTTACGTAAGACGATTTTATTAGACTATCTTATGTATATTGGTTATGTTGTTTAAAAGAGAAGCCTAAGTAAGCTTCCTATGTGAGGAGTCTATGTAAACTCCCTATATGATATGTGAGAAGTCTAAGTACACTTCACTATGTATATGTAAAAAGTTTTAATTTTTCTGTGTTTTAGCCTATGATATGTAATGATGAATGCTAAGGGCTTGTCTAAGTCTTCTTCGAGGACGACGACGCGGTAACGTCTAGGGGGTGCTCCCCGGATATGACATATCTATAAAACTTAATGTATTGATACATCAAACAAGGTAAAGTAGTACAATTTTAGCATATGAATACAACAATTTGGAAAATGGATACACTATTGTTAAACCAAAAAAATGAATACACCAATATACTATACAAATGAATACACTGTTGTTAAATAAGAAAATGGATAAACAATAGAGTGTGTATGTATCAAAGCGTGTAAGTATTCGACTGTATAAAAAATTGAAAAAGCCAACAAAACGTCGATCTCTTTTTCATGAAGTTTTTCCTATAATACTTGAGGCTTGATGTTAACTTAGGTATTATTTATAAAAATGTAGTATTGATGTATCCAACTATACATGTATTGCCTAATCAAATTGAATAAATTACTTATGTATCCAGATATACTGATATCCACAAATCACCATTTGTATTAATATTACAATACAATTATCTATGTATATAAGTATTATACTATATACAAATATGACGAACAACAAAATTCTCTCTCTACACTCTCCGCTACAACAATAACCTAACGGCTCTGCTGAACTATGGGTATTCCCCACGCTCCATCTCATAGACCGCCGGGGATCTCTCATCGGTGCGCCTGGAAAAGAAAATGGCTTCAATAGTAAAGGTGACACTCTACGCAAGGAGATATGCAATTTCGACATGGAAAGAAAAGTATAAAAGCAATATAATTTTCATGAAAAAGCAATTTCAATCAAAACCCTATAAAATTAGATGAAAATAGATCTATATAAATAAAATTTTCATAAAAACGAGGAGAAATCAGTTTAAAAATATCTTATAATGAATTGAAATCACAATAATCGCTCCTAGAATCATACAAAAAGATCTTGAATTGGAAGGAATTTGGGAAAAATTAAAAATAATTATAATATAGGAATATTGATGAAGGAGAAGGTGTTGATGATGATATAATTAATTCTGAGTGTGATAATAAATTTCCTATTTAACATTTATTTATATTAAATATAAAAAAAATTGATTATTGGTATATAATTAACTTTGTTATTTATTGTATAGTTATATCCATATAACATAAAAAGTTTAAACTATAGCTATTTTATTTAAATGTATATTGATGTTTGTCATATTCTGTAGTTTTTCCTTTTTAATAAGGGGAACTTTCACATATAGCCACTTAAGAATAATTTAATTACTCTCCATAACTATAGTTTGATAATTACAATTCGTAGCTACATGTTATATGAGGAGATAGACGAGCAAGAGTGAGAGAGAGAGGAGAGAGGCGAGAGAGGGGGGAAAGAGTGGTAAAAAGGTGAATTGGATATGTATATTGGTTAGATAATTATATACTATACGTATGTATTTGTATATCTGGCAAGAGAAATTGGGAGAAGGAGGAGAGAGGCGAGCGAGTGAGGGCAAAGAGTGGAAGAGAGGTAAATTGTACATGTATATACTTGTATATTATACATATGCATTTGTATATATTGCAAGAGAGATTGGGAGAAAGAGGAGAGAGGCGGGCGAGATTGGGAGAGGAAGGAGAGAGGCGAGCGAGAGAGGGACGAGAGTGGGAGAGAGGTGAATTGTATATGTATATAGGTTAAATAATTGTGTATTATACATATGTATTTGTATATTATGGCGAATTATACATATGCAAACGTAGCTAATTGTACAAACTTGAAGTCAGCCTACATAATTAATGTATAATGTTAATCGCGAGTGATAATTATAACAAACTATAGCTATAATGAGTAATCAAATAACATAAGTTTACTTAATCGCAAATTTTCTCTTTTACTAAAGATGAACCAAAATGATGCTACGTGGATGACTAACTCATAAGACTAGCTAAAGTATCTTGACGGTAGGTTTTATAAAAGAAAATTGTGGTACTAATAGAAATATGGGCATAACTAAAGATTAAAATAAAGTTTATACCCAAAATCATATAAATTATAAAGATATCATATTACCAAAAAAAATTGTGGATTAATGAATGGATGTGTTTCTTCCTTAATTAGATTTAAGTTGTGAGTACGGAAAAATATAATCTTACAAGATATCAATTTAAATTTAATTAGACTCAAGGTAGATATTTAACATCAACTGATATCTTAAACTAATAAATTATTTAATTAAAAATACGTTATATTTATATTGATTATCTTGAAATTAGTTATTCTATATAACTCATTAAATTATATATACCTTATCTCAAAGATAAAAACCGAGCATAACATAATTTTATCCCAAAATTATTTTTATTCGATCACTCGAAATGACTCCTTAGTTAACTTGAAAAGAACAACCTTTTACGCAGAATTCTCAATTGTGCAAGTCTTTGTATCTATCCACCGATCACTTTGCCTACGTGTTGACTCTTGAGACATGACGAATCTTCCAAGGATTGCCACCCTACTTTACTTTTACGACCCCCCACCCCACGCCATACAAATTATATATTATATATTCTTACTTATAAGCAGCCAGGGAGGAGCCAGCTGGGTCAAGAATCTCTTATTTGACAGGGAAAAAAATATAGACAATGTTGAAATTTCTTGATTAATTGATGTGTTTATTTTTCTCTATGTGTGCGAAAATCGTGAGTGATATGACGGGCATATTATTTTTTTTCCGCAGTGCTATGACGATTTGAACTTAATAAAAGCGATGACATTAACGGTGTATCTAATCCTTTTTGTATCTTTGGCATTCTTTTTCAATCATGTCCTTAAAAAAAGAAGAAACTTGTCATCAAATCTTCCTCCCGGTAGCTATGGATGGCCATTAATCGGAGAAACTCTTTCTCCGATTAAACCGCAAGGGAAAGTCAGAAAAAATTTGTTCAGGACAGAATGGATAAGTATAATCAAATTTAAATTATTTAACTCTAAAAAAAAATGACATGTAAATCAAAACAAAAATATGTAAATATTTTAATTACATATTTAAAATTTTATTTTTCTTAAATATCTGCTTACATCACACAAGGAGAATAGTAGTTTTCTGCAACAATTTGACATTGTCATGCCGCGGTCCACTCGTAGAGCCTGTCGGCAAGCCCCAGTAAATCTTTTCCGAATCTTAGTTTTGACAAAGTCAAATTCAAATAAGGCTTCACACTAAATGTTTTTAGTGACCTATCAAATTTATTTTATTCATTTAAAATATTTTTTCTTCATTAATTATTCGAAATGTTTCTAATAGCTTTTTTTCCGATAGATGATTTTCATTATTTTTAAAACCATGCTATTAGTAAAGTCATCTTCAATGCATAAAACTAAATTTTATAGTAAAATTGTATCAACATCATTATAGTAAAACAACTTCAAATTGATAATTATCATCTAGGTATTTCTACAATTGAAGTTGGACCATCCCATAAATTTTGAATTGGTGCGATAAGTTCATGTCTCATCATCGATCATCATGTTGTGCAATATAATATATGAAATTAATCTATCATCTAGCACTTTTTATACATCAAATTAACTTATATTTTTATAAAAAAGAATAATATATATATACAAAAATAATTATTTTGTAATAGAAATTATACACCAAAATTAAAAATTAATAAGTAATATTATGAAAATATTACATAGAAATAATCAGATATATTGGGTGATATGTATTTTTTTTTCTATATTGAATGAATAGGTCAAATGTGCACACTTGGGCTTGGGCCAAATTTAAATAGGCCAAAAATAATAAAAGTAAACACAAAATTTATATTTGTATGTTATAGCAAAATTTGCGTAATTGTGCTCTATATCAAACATAATGCATAATTCGCTATACATAAACAAAGAAATCAATTGTAATTAGCTATATTAAGACTGGGCAACGGAACGGGACGTACCGGTACCGTTTCGGTTCGTCCCGTTTCGGTTGTCTACGGGACGGGACGGGATAGTCTAAACCGGTACACGGAACGGGACGGAACCGTAGTTTCGTACCGGTGTACCGGTACCGGTTCATCCCGGTTCATTCCGGTTCCGGTCCGGTCCGGTCCGGTTCCGGTCCGGTTTATTTAATATATATTAATTTTTTTATATTTTATATTTTATATAATTTATATTTATATTTTTTATAAATTATATTTTAAAATTTAAATTTTTTCAAATTCCCCGCCCCTGCCCGCCCCTGCAGACTGCAGTCTGCATAAAGCAGCACTGCAGCTGCAGTGCAGGCAGCCCCCCCCCTGCCCCCTACCCTTTTCCCGAGAACAGCTTTAAAGTTTAAACGGAAAAATTAAAACGGCTAGTTTTTTTGTTGTATAAATTAGAGTTGTGTGTAAAAATTTTATAATTACAAGTTTACAACTTACAAATATAAGTCTGAGTATTTGAGAGAATATATATTTCCAAATTACATTCATATTTATAACTTATATCATTTGGTCATTTGGTGTATTTCGGAGGAGGAATCTTCTTCAAATTTCAAGTTTCGACATCAATATTTTAATTTTCATTATAATCGTTTGTTCTTATACAAACGTTTGGTAACTTCGTTCCACTCTCTAATCTTATATTTATTTTTTGTATTTATTATTTAACTTGTAAGTTGTTCTTGTTATATTATTGTTCTTGTTGAAATTACAAATTTTATTTATTTAATATTTACAAGATACAAGTTATAAATATAACTTATAAAATAAATATTAATGAATATAAGTAATAACTTATAAAGTATAAACTTCAAAAGATTTAAATTTTGAAAACTTTATTAGATTACTTGCAAACTTAACAATAATCAAAAAAATTAATAAAATATCTTTAAAATAAACTTAAGTTAAAAATTATAGTATAAATTTAAAAACTATTAATTTATACTTAAAAAATAAAAAAAAATTATATTTTCGTAATTTAAAAAATATCGTCCCGTTAATCCCGTCCCGTTCCATCCCGGTCCGTTCCGGTTCATTCCGGTTCCGTCCCGATATATAGTGGAACGGGACGGAACCGATGAACCATCCCGGTAATTCCGGTCCGGTTCATCCCGGTACCGGTCAAAAATCCGGTCAACGGATTCCGGTCCGGTCCGGTACCGATTCATTCCGGTCCGGTGACCCGGTTCCGGTCCGGTGACCAGTCTTAAGCTATATATTACAATAGAAATCAGTTGTATACAAATCAATTGTATAATTTGTGTATGTATAAAAAGAGAAAGAGAGAAAGATAAAAGAAAATTGGGTAGGAAAATATTTGTATTGTATAATTATAAGTATATAGGATAAAGATATATGTATTTGCAAGTGTATATATAATTTTATCTCACTTTATATAAACAAAAACATAATTTATACATTTCGTTTCTGTTTGTATAAGGGGAACGAAAATATATGTATATATATAATTTTTTCTTGCTTTATACAAACAAAAACACATTTTATACACTTGTGTTTGTATAAAAGTGAGAGGGAGCGAGCGAGAGAGGGAGAGTGACGAGTGAGAGTTTGAGGGAGAGAGGTGAGTGACAAATAGTTTGCTACATGATACAATTAAATTAAAGTGTAGTTATAACATTTAATTTAATTTATTAATTTGTCATTATATACAATTTACCTTAAATATTTTTGGTGACCAATCAAACTTTTACCCTTTATTTTATTAATATGCAATAAATAATAACTCTATTATGTATCCTCATTTTCTTAGGTTCATTCTCTAGATTTTATGAAAAATAATAGAGAAATGACATAAATAGTCCCTTAACTATAGGAGTATGTCTAAAATTGTTCAGTAACTATACACTTAACGAATTTAGTCCTTTAACTATTCAAAAACTTATCAGTTTTGGTCTCTTAACTAAACACTTATCGATTTTAGTCTCTTAACTATAAACTTATCGATTCTAGTCCTTCTTTAAGTATTCAAAAACTTATCAAATTTAACCTTTGTCCATTTTTAAAATACAAATAGTTTAGATTTTCATTAACGAAACTTTGTGAAATTAGATTTTTAACCGATATTTTAAGTTGTTTATCTATCCCCGCTCTTTTTCTTCAAACTACTATTATGAAAAGAATAATAAGGTCAGCGATTCAAAATAAAATTAATGAGAAAAAAAGATATAAATCCTAATTCAATAAGGATAAAATTAAGCATATAATTGTTGTTAATGATTTGAATGCGCACTTGAATATGCTTTTCAGTAAATATTTTTTTATGTTTGGTTGGTGAATGAAAAACGTTTTCCAAAAAAATATTTTTATTTTAGGCTTGAAATTAGAAAATATTCTTTAGGAAAAAAAATTCGGACTTGAAAATTAACCCCGATAATCAATTTAGGATTCAACTCTGACATCTTAATTAGAACACGACCCCGATGATCATTTCAAAATCAGACCCAAACTTCCGACCCTGAAATATTTTTCAAATGGCGGGGGTTGATGAGGGTGTGGCTGAGGGATAGAGATATTGTAAAAAATGATTTTTTTAAAAATTGAAATATTTTTTTAAAAATAATTATTTTTAATAAAAAAATGACAACGGGTAGCCGGTGATTAGGTTAGGGATGGTGTAAAAATAAAATTGTAATAATTTGAAATATTTTTCAAAAAAAAGTTATTTCTTTTAATAAAATTGACAGGGTGGAGGGAGGGGGTGGGGTTAGGTACTGTTAATATTAAATTTTTAAAAATTTGAACTATCTTTGAATAAAAATTTTCTTTTGATAGGAGATTAACGGGGTGGGGGTGGGCGGTGGGTGACGTAAAAATGAAAAATTTTTAAATTTGAAATATTTTTTGAAAATAGTGTGTTTTTTTTTTTGGGGGGGGGGGGGGGGGGGAGGAGGATAGGGGTTAATAAGAGGTAAAAGAATCTTTAAAATTTTTTCAAAAATGGTTTAGAATTAATTTTTTATTTGGGAGGGGGGGGGGGTTATTTGGGGTAGGGGTAACAGAAATAGAATTTTTTTTTATTTTTAATTGGGAGGGTCAGGTACATAATAAGACAAGAAAAAATATATTGTAATTTAAGAATGAAGTAAAATGTTAGAAAATATTTTCTTAATTTTTTTGAGGGAAGTTATTTTTCTTAAATTCAAAAAAAAAAATTAATTTGAAAAATATTTTACAGAATATTTAAATTAATCATGCATGAGAAAAAATAAGAAAATATTTTTTCTTTCATATCAAACAAATCAAAACAATATATTTATTTCATATGATACATTATAAAACAATATATAACAACCTCGAAACAAGTTGTTAAGAACCCAAGTGTCGAATTATAGGAAATTATTACATTTTGAAACTTTTTATTTACAAAGTAGCTTTGAGGTGTACGTTGACTAAAGGTTGTAACTTCATGTTATAAAATTAATTTTTCAATTCTTCACTAAAGTGTAGAGATATTTCAAGCACAAAATTTATGAAGTGGCCTAATAATGTTGAATAAATATTACTCTAACTTAGCAAAGACAAAGCATGACCTCTGGAACCAAATCGTTCTTGTATCTGGATTGCCTCACAACTCGAAGCATGAGGCGTATATATATGTGAATTTTTGAAACTTTGGTGTGTGTACATATGAAGGGAAAAAGGAGGTGAAAGTTTTCCCAACTGTCAAGTTGCACACATTTGATTTGGCATGTCGCCTATTCATGAACCTTGAAGACTCAAATCGAATTTCTAAGCTCTTCAATCTATTCAACATTTTCTTGAAAGAAGTCATATCTATAGCCCTAAACTTTCCTGGAACTAAATTTTACTATGCAAAGAGAGCAACAAAGACTATCCGTGAAGAACTTTTATTAATTGTGAAGGAGAGAAGAGAGCTGATAGAACAGAAATTATCAGATTCTCCTCCACAAGATCTTTTGTCACACTTACTTGTATTTCCGGACGAGAATGGTAAATTCCTGTCTGAACTAGAGGTAGCTGATAACATTCTCATGATGATCTTTGCCGGCCATGACACCACCACGGTTACTATAACATTAGTGATGAAGTATCTCACGGAGTTGCCTCATGTTTATGAAAACGTTTTACAAGGTCAGTCAAATACCTTCACATGATGAAATGTCTAACAATGAAAAAGTTGGTAATATTTTTTGGTTAGTAATGATAACAGAACAAAAGGAGATTGCATTATCAAAAGGAGGTAGGGAATACTTGAATTGGGATGACATACAGAAGATGAAGTATACATGGGATGTAGTGTCTGAAGTTCTCAGGTTAACATCACCAATTATTGGAAGTTGGAAAGAAGTACTAGAGGATTTTACCTACCAAGGTTATAGCATTCCAAAAGGATGGAAGGTACTTAATATATTTATACTCTTTGAATTTTATTTTTTTTGAGCAAGCTTCCTAGGGATTAATTTTACTAATGAAACGGGTAAAATTTACTCGCACCGGATGTTTACACCAAGTCAATACATGCATGTTATGATGTGTTTAAATTTATAGTTTATTTTAATTCATTAAATCACGTAATAATACATTGTACATTGGCTTGATGTAAACACCCGATGCGGGTAAGTTTTTTCCAATGAAACACAAAAAAAGTCTTAACGGAATGCAAAAGAATAAGAACTAGCAAAGATCATAAAAACCAGAACAAGATTAATTAGAACTAATACAATGTTCTAATATGATTTTACATAATGATATCCTACCCCTCCATTGTTCCCTTGCAATGGTTGGTTGTAAAACAGAATCATCTAATGATGGCATGGTTTGATGCGACAGATATATTGGAATGTCCCTGCATCACACATGGATCCTGAAGTGTTTAATTTCCCGATGCTAAAAACTTTGATACATCAAGATTTGAAGGAGCAGGACTAACACCATTTTCATATATACCATTTGGAGGAGGGCCTAGAATGTGCTTGGGCAAAGAGTTTGCACGGCTAGAGATTCTTGTTTTTATCCACAACGTTGTCAAGGATTTCCGATGGAAGTTATTGATTCCAAATGAGAAAATTGAATATGATCCTATGCCCACACCAATTGAAGGACTTCATATTCTTCTTCAACCCTCAGAAAATATTACTTCTTCACGT
This sequence comes from Solanum sitiens, assembly GCA_016801875.1. Taxonomy (NCBI): domain Eukaryota; kingdom Viridiplantae; phylum Streptophyta; class Magnoliopsida; order Solanales; family Solanaceae; genus Solanum; species Solanum sitiens. The sequence continues at coordinate 98,222 of JABWTJ010000499.1, read as the reverse complement.
CCCTCCCATTCTGGTTGGCAGTGAAAGAAAAAACGACACTAGATATTAGAAATGAGCACTCAGCGTCAGTGCACTTCAAAAGAGCCATTCATGTACAATCTATATTATATCTCATCAACTGCCCATCCTATATTTTTTAAATTTTGACCCAAGTAAGAAAAGTTATATTCATATATCTACAAATATAGAGTATTATTGAACTGTGAAATGTTATGTCTCGTCAAATATAGTAACATCTTTAATTATACGGAAAAAGGCCTAAATATCCTCGAAGTATTAAAAATGGTATAAAATTATCCTCCATCCACCTATTGGCTCCAAAATACCCTTCCCACCAACCTGTTGGCTCCAAAACACCCTTGTCATCCACCTTTGAGTTCAAAATTGACCACTTATTTAACAATTTTAAATTTAAACTATTTAAATATTTTTTAAATACGTGACACTCAACTATTTGTTATAATTTATAAATCAATTCACTACCCACCCATTAGTAATTACCAAATTAATAAACCCGTCACATTATTAATGCAACAACAAGAAAACTACTTCCAATGAGAGTTTTTAAAAATTTGAGGCGAAAATATCTATAAAAGTAATTTATCATACACAAATGTCTAAATAAAAATTAACGATAAACTTAAAAGTTTGACTATTTCATCTTAATTATTCTTTCGTCTCAATTATGTGATGTTACTTCATAGATAAATTATTTTAAAAATAATATATTGAAGGTTTTAAAACAAACCATAAATATTTATAAAATTATATTAAAAAAAAGTGCATGAATTAATTTGGGATGTACTACTTATTTACCTTTAATCATAAATTTCGAATTCAAGCTTGAAATAAAATCCTATTGAAAGTGTCCTCCTAAATAAGGGGCTCAACCTAAATTTAATTGGGGCTTTGATTCAGACTCGAATAATTTTGGATGTCATTTTCAGGAATCTATAATTTCGTCATGTTTTACTAGTGTTTATGACAAATTTTGATATTATAATTGATTTATTAATTGGGTGGGGTTTAGTTAATAATGAGTGGTAGTGGGTTGATTTATAAATTATATTAATAAATTAAATTATAACCAATAGTTGTGCGCCAAGTATTTAAAAAATATTTAAATAGTTTAATTTTAAAATAGTTAAATAAGTGGTCAATTTTGAACCCAAAGGTGGATGACAAGGGTATTTTGAAGCCAATAGATAGATGAAAAGGGCATTTTGGAGCCAATAGGTGGATGGAGGGTAATTTTATACTAATTTCAATACTTCGAGGGTATTTTAGACCCTTTTCCATTAATTATATGGACTATTCTAATATTTGAAGAAGCCTTTGGTGCCTTGAAAATCAAATACTCTCTATCATATTTATGTATGCATAGTATGTGCAAGTGTGCAGGTCAAGTGAAACAAATAACAAAACACAGTTGTTGTTGCGAGAATAGAGTAGTACCATCGGTTTTAGAGTTACTGAAAACACTGTTTTCTTTTTACCTTTCTACTCTTCCATCTCATAAAAATATACTAGTACTTGAGCAAGATTTGATCGATAACAATACAATCTGAGTGCCAAGAATTAAGAAGATTTTGAAGGAGAGACCTAAGAAGATAAGAAAAGCTAAATAATGGTTGACACAAGTGATAAAAGGTGTAGCTCAACAACTTTTTTTTCAAAAAGAAAAAACCCTAGGCTCTCAAGTTAAAATATCCACAAATAACACTTCGAATGCTTCATTGAAGTTAAAACCTGTCGAATCTCGCGATGGAGTTACCTATATTGAATGGACGACTGCCAAATTTGAGGAGCTTATAGTGAGAGTAGAATCTTCACTATGCAATTGTTGGTAAATTTATATGGTAGACCAAAGTTGGGGGATTTAAGAAGGGTGATACCACAACAATTCATCATAAAATGACCGTGCCAACTCGGTTATCTTGACTAGAAGTACATTTTTATCAAGTTCATCTCTTTGAAGATCATATCAATTTATATTCTAGGCCTGACATTTATATGGGATTTCAATAATGGACCCTATCATATGCGTTTTCTTGAAATGGACTCTGTGGTTCAATCCGAAAGAAGAAACTTGTATTGCATTTAGCATGGATCTTACTTTAAAGGTATGCCTTGCAATTTGTTCGATCGTGTGACTCTATTTTCCACATAGCTTTAGCTGTAGGCAAACCTATGGTTGTTGATAAAGCAGTTAAGGATGAAGCCAAATTATTAATTTTCTTGATTTTTATATGCCTAAGTTGAAATAATTAGAATACAATAAATAAACGGAGAAGGATCTAAAATACCCTTATAGAATCTGAATTGGTACAAAAATGTCCTTCGTTATCCTTTTGACCTTAAAATATCCTTGGTATTTAACCTTTAGAGACCTATTTTGTCATTTTGACTAACTGACTACTTAGTCTATATATTTAATTATCTCTTCTTCATCAATTTGTTAAATTTTTGTGTTTTTTAAATGTCGACGTCTTCTTCTGTTTATAAAGATCATAATCTTCGCATTAATTCAAATACAAATATTGATGTTTGTTGCTATTTTCCTTTCCCGTTTATTGTATTTCAGGATTGAAACTTTTAAGACTTACAAATTGGCACACCCAATGGGACAATCTTTACCTCTCATCCCTTCTCTTTTCAAGAAAATCAAAGTTCAAAAACACCTAGATGACTTTCAAAAAGATCAACTCAAAACCTGCAACATCCAAATTTGGATCTGCATTTGTATCCGCATTTGTATTCGCATCTGCAACTGCATTTGCATACGCAAAACTGATGGATCCAAATTATGCATCACTATGGAAAACATCCTCGATGTTATTGCGGGAAGCATGAGACCTATCACAAGCAACCAAACCAAATTTCTAGGACAAAAAGCCACCGGAGTCCTGTCCAAATGTGCTATTGTCTTTGGTTCGTCTTCAAAGGGTGTAAAGTATGCTGCAAAAGCCGCAAAAGAAGACATCACCAAAATGGTTGAGAGGGTTCTTGCACAACTAAGCCTATCCACATCGAAAAAGTCATTCACTTCAGCCGAAAATATTATTTTAAGCACCGCATCTACTCCGCATAATCCATCTCCACTGATGTCATGGAAAATCGATGTTATTCTCCATCATTTACAATGGTGATGCAAGCGATGGTGATCAAAACTTCCACTATAAAAGAACAACTTACAAATTTGACGAAAGTAATTGAAGGCCTATCAAAGTGCATCAAAGGTCAAGACGTTCAAATAATTACCAAGTTGACAAATATGATCGATGTCGCGCCCCCTTTTTTTAAAACAGACTTTGACCTAACAACTCTTTTGGGTTTTGGATTGGATTGAGGACTTTGAAGAGTCCTCACCTGACGAATGATGCAAATCTTTATTTATTTTAAATATAGTTGATTTCAAGTGGTCAAACAGTTATGAATGCAGAAGAGCAGATTTTAATTAAGAGAGAGAGCAGATTAGTAAACACATATATAGGGCAGATTGAATTAGGGAAGCAAGTAGCAGATACAGAAAAATATTTTACTTAGCAGAACCAGTTAGAAGCAGATTTTAGTTAAAAAATAATTCCGATTTAAGTTCACAAAGATTTGTTTATGCCGATCTTCTCTTAAATGCAGAAAACAATCAGTTGATTTTGTTTAGTTATAACATGCGAGGAACAATAACTGATTTATTTTAGTGGCAGAAAAATAATTACAGTGCAGGAAGAGTTGATGAGTGAGCAGAAAATATGGAGAGAAATTTGTTCATGCAGATTGGTCAAGAGCAGATTTTATTTCAATTTTTAAATATGCTGAAAGTTAATAACCTGGTCAAATGAATTTTCTTAGGTCCTGGACGAAATTTCCAAACATGCTGAGATTCTATTAGCAATCTAAGATTAATGGGATTTATTTATTGACTGATAGACATAAGTTTGTTTAAATATGCATAAATTATTTAGACTGATTAATTAACTTTACATTTATTAATGAAGTCATATAAACATGTATATAAACATATAGACATGGTTTCTATATCCAAATAATATATTAATAATTATTTAACCTCTATAGGCATGATATCTAAAATTACAAGACATGCCTATGCAAAACAAATTACGATGACATTCAAAATTTATTCTTTTATTATATAAAGGGAACTTTGGTTAAATAAGATGAAAGAAAAAGCAAATATATTATTTATTGTTATTATTTAAAAGGTCACAGTACTCCAATAATAGACACAATCAACTTTAAACTAATCAGACAATATCAAACAGGTGATTAATGGCAGTAATGACTTATTTTATTTTAGACAGATCTCAAATGAAGATTTATTAAATTAAATCACAATTCTTATAGGCATGCTTTTTCTAATCAAAAAAGTTGCAAGTAACAAGTAGCAGTCCCTCCCCCCTTAATCGATCCCCCAAATTTCTAGAGTTAGAGCGTTAAGAGTAATATTAACTATGACAGGCCAAAAGAGCAAATAAATAATACCTATACCATCAAAATAAACTTAAATAATAGTCTTGTCTGGAGATTTCTTCTACGCGACTCTTCAAACATCTCAAACTTTTAAGTTCAGATCCTGCTAAACAAAAATTAACGTGTGTCTTGTCGTGATATGTTAGGATAAAATTGTAGTATGTTAATTATTATTTTCATAATTATTCGTGGTTAGTAAGAAAAAGACTTTAGCAATGTGTTGTTATTGCAGGTCATGTTTTAATATCAAAATAAAGTTTTTAATGTTATTACTGTAAATAATGTTTTAGCCTCGTGATTCATAGTTATAATTTTATAACACGTTCAATTAGCTTCCATAAATGGATAGAGTTTAATAGGAAGTCATTACTAAGAGTTACATATTAAGGATATAACATTACCCACAATAACAAATCTTCTTTAACGTCATTAACTATTATATTTTCCTCATAAAATTTTTAAAATGAAATAATATCTAACACGTTATGTTATTATGAAATATGTTTATTATAATTTTAATAATTTAGAAAAAATATATTATTTTTTAAAATCGATTTACATAATAATGTTAAGTGTACTCTATGTAAATGATATTGTTGTTAAAAAAAAACATAAACAAGAACAGGAAACTTGAAGAGTATTTGGCCAAAAATGTCTTTAACTATACACCAATTTAAATTACTATCATTAAATTATTCTTCTTAATAAATAAACACCCCTCAGGCCTCAGGTATTTAAAACTTAGGAGAATATGATAGTTGTTGAGGTGAGCACTGAGCAACAGCTACATGTCACTTCCAGCTGTGTTGGCCCTCTACGTGTTTAATCCAAATTCAAACACAAAAAAAATATGAATAAGCAGCACATCACTCACATATTTTTTTTATTCTATCATATATCCATTTCTCCCTTGCGCTCCCAAATTATAGAAGAATGGCTATCTCTAATTTTATAATTGTAAAGCTATTTCCTCTTTTATTTCACATCCAAACCAATAATTATAGATATGATTACCATACCAAGAAACTGGCCCTTAGGTCTAACATCGTATGTCTAAAAACAAACAATATTAGTACTACTTCTCCACTTTTTGATCAACCTAGACCTAGTCTATTCAAAGATAAAGATTACAAGCTTTCCTGGCAGGAAGAAGTTAAAAGAGCATACCCTTTAGAGATTTCTAATCAAAACTTGAATGATGATGAAAAATTGCAAGAATTGGTTGACAAGAGGTGTGTAGATAATGTGAGAATGTTGATAGTAGACTCAGTGCAACATGCAAAGGCAGGGCATGCTGGAATGGCTCTTGGGATGGCTGAGGTTGCATATTTCTTGTATAGACATGCCATGAGGTATAATTCAACAAGTCCCAAGTGGTTTAATAGAGATAGGTTTGTTTTGAGTGCAGGACATGGATGCCTTCTCCAATATGTTTGCCTTCATCTTGCTTCTTTCCAATCTGTTCAGGTATTTATGTATGTTAGCTCAATATTTCTCTGTAACAAGAAAAATTCCAATCATATAACCAAGGGCCCTCTTCAGCCAAAAATTATAATATTGTTTATATGTGGTTGAAATTATTACTTCTTTGTATATATAGCATATGTTGAATCCCTAAGCTTCTTCAACTCACTGAAAAATCTTGGCTCCGCCACGGCATATAATTATAACAAGTGATCTCATGAATGTTATCTCCTGGTAAACCCAACAATGAATTGTATCACTTGCCATGTGAATATATGGCTGGTCTACCTAATACGATAATGTAAAGTATTTGCCCCCAACAGAAATAGGACATGAAATTTAGACAATCACAAATACCTTAAAAAACCAACAAAAAACAGATAAGCCAAGTACAAATCTATAGAAATCGACGATTTTTGTTTGGGATTAGCATAATTCAATGCAGGAACAGGGCACGCTGTGACATTTCAGATTATTTCCTGAAGAAATAATATTGTGTTGATGTGAGGTTTACTTTCACTACAACAAAAGCAGTTTTTAAGGGCAATAAATATGCATATCAACAAAGAATGCTTAAAACTTTACCGGCATCAGTTGATTATCATTGGGATCCAATGTTGCTATCGGCTTTAGGGCATTTACAGAGAGTGTTAAAATGTAATTGTTACTAGTAATTGCCCCTCAAAAAATATATATAGCCGTCATTAATTAATTGTCATTAATTAATTGTCACTAAAGATCACTTTTTATTTAATGCTCTCTTTTCTCTATTGTTGTCAGCTGATAAAATAGACGTTAGGGGAAACAGAGAGATGTTTCTGCATAGCATTTTATTATCCTTACATACATAGATGGTTCGATGGTAATTATCACTTGGATTTGAGTGTTCTGCTTTGTACATGTAAACAGTTAAATTTTAAGTGAATTATTGTCATTCAGATTGAAGACCTTAAATGCTTGTGTAAGCTTGGAAGCCGGACGCCTGGGCATCCAGAGAATGAAGTGACACAAGGCATCGAAGTCACAACCGGTATAGCTAATTGCCCGTTTGATTTCAATTTCTTATTTCCCGGACAACTGATGATAGTGTTTGAGCTATATTTTCAATTTGGTATAATCTCCATGATCATAATTTTGTCTCACAAGTAAGGAATTCTCTTATTTATGATCAGAAAAAATGCACGAAAAAGCCCTTTGCAGAAAGTAATAGTGAAAATGTCCTCGTTAACTCTGTGGCTAGTGCAGACAAAATAGATAAAAATTTGAAATATCCGTCAAGCCGCCCTCCAATAACAACCAGATCGGTAACTCGCTTTTAAAGGTGGGTAAATACAGAAAAAGTCAATACAACCCTTCAAGAAAATGGGTAAGCAGTAGATTCACCGGTCGACTTCTCTGCTGACTAATTTAAATCAAAGATCCTTCATTTATTTGGTTAAACATCATCTCGTACAGTTGTATGATCTTAGCTTCAATCAATGGTAAAAATTGTGGATGGCAACTAACTAGGCAAAATATTAAATTAAGTGCATGATATCTATTTTATTTGTGCTAATACCCTTGATTTTGTATGAAGGTAAACAATCTTTCCTTGTATGATCATAATCTCTTGTATCTCCAGCTATATATTTCATTATTCTTTATATTTGCAGGAGTACTCTAATTTTTATTTTTTTGTATGAATTTAATATCACTAAACTAAAAGCCTCTTGGATAACAAGGAACATTTGTTGAAAGTTGTATGAAGAGCCTTACATAACTTCATACGAATTGTGTTGGATTTTTCTTTCTAGGATACGCCGATATTATTGGTTTTTCAGGAAACTTGATCAGCATGGTATAATGAATTCCCAATTTTTGTGTTACACTACAGGCCCTTTGGGACAAGGTGTTGCGAATGCGGTTGGTCTTGCTTTAGCAGAAGCTAACTTAGGTGCAAGATATAATAAGCCTGATGTTGCTGTTGTTGATCACAGAACGTAAATAGGCTGACTTATCCTCTTTATTTTGTGGATGAACGAAGCAGCATTTCACTCAGATATATTTTCTTCAGGTATTGCATCATGGGTGATGGCTGTTCTATGGAAGGCATATCAAACGAGGCTGCATCCCTAGCTGCACATTGGAAGCTGCACAAGCTTACATTGATATATGACGATAACCATAATACTATCGATGGTAGCACTGACCTTGCACTTTCAGAAGACATATCGGCACGATTTGAAGCTCTAGGATGGAACACTATCACTATAGATAACTCTCAAGGAAATTTAGACGCGTTCAAGAATGCATTGATCTCTGCACACTGTGAGACCAGAAAACCAACTTTCATCCGGGTATGCAGAGTCAGTATTGCGCCTAGAACACAATACATATGTCATACTGAGTTCATTTTATAAGTTGTAGACTACCTTCCAAGTTTCCAATTATTCCTGGTGCGGTACTGCACTGCCTACTGAACTTTCTATTTTCAGGTGAAAACGATAATAGGGAAATTGTCAAAAAAGGAAGGAACATCAAAGGCTCACCATGGAACCTTTGATAATGACGATGTAAAGCGAATGAAACAGAAAGTTAAATGGGATGATAGAGAACCTTTCCACGTCATTCCTATGGTTTACAGGTAATAACTTTTATGCACCGTACAAGACGAGGAAGATTATGTTGTAAGATAATAGGCTCATTTTTTAGTTTATCAGGGAAATGCAAGCACAAACAGATCTAGGTGAAAGGTTGGAGCAAGAGTGGCACTCTAAACTTAATTATTACCAAAATAAATACCCTGAGGAAGCCACAGAATTCAAGCTTCTTCTTGCTGATGGGATGATTCCTGGCTGGGAAAGCTCATTACCGGTAAAATCGCATCCATCTAGTTTCATACTGTTAGAAATTAATTCATCTGAAATATGTTCGTGGTTGCATTCTCAAAGAAGACAAATACATTTTCTATTAAGAAGGAAATATATACCTGCTGGTCAACTTGTATATTAACGAAATCAGGATATGTGAGCCGTCAACCTCTTCCGTCTCATTTAGTGGTCCATTGTTCTGAGTAATTTCAATAACTTGGACCCAAATTATATGTTTGTGTTACATTACATCAGATGTTTGTGATTATTGTTTAAATGTATCTAATGACACATATATAAGGTTCACCATCCATAGTATTTTACTCTTCTTGATCAGCCGGAATATTTTATCTAACATTTGGGTACATTATCAACAAAAGAAATGGTCAATGTCTGATCCAGTGGATTCCACCAGAGTATATTCGAGGAAGTGCTTGAATGCACTCGCTAAAGTTCTTCCAGGACTAATTGGGGGTAGTGCAGACCTTGCCAGCTCAAATCAAGCCTATCTCCACAATTTGGGAGACTTCAAGCAGCCCGATTCCCCGTGGGGGCGAAACATTAGGTATGGAGTTCGGGAACATGCAATGGCTGGAATTTCCAATGGACTTGCGTTGCACGGTGGAGGGCTGATACCATTTGCAGCAACTTTCCTTGTTTTCTCAGATTACATGAAGAACTCTGTCAGATTGTCTGCTCTTAGCCATGCTTGAGTCCTCTACATTTTGACCCACGACTCAGTCGGAATAGGCGAGGATGGACCAACTCATCAACCAATTGAACACCTTGCTGGTCTTCGAGCGATTCCCCACTTACTGCTCTTCCGACCTGCTGATGGCAAAGAGACTGCTGGAGCCTATAAGGTGGCTATTGAAAACCGAAGTGTACCTAGCCTTGTTATATTATCGAGGCAAAAGGTGGCAGCGAATGTGGAAGGAACATTGGCTGATGCAGTAGGGAAAGACGGTTACATTGTTAGTGACTCTGAGAAGGAGCTGCGGAAATCATATTAATTGGCACTGGATCAGAGCTGTGTTTGTGCGAAGCCAGCGCAAACGTACTTAGAAAAGAAGGGACGAGAGTAAGAGTGGTTTCACTTGTGTGTTGGAGACTTTTCGATAGGCAGCCAAGGGATTACAAGGAGTTTGTGTTACCATCAAGTGTATCGAAACGTGTTAGCGTGGAGGCAGGGTCACCCTTAGGGTGGAAGGAGTATGTTGGAGATGAAGGCATTGTGATGGGGATCGATGACTTTGGTTCTAGCGGACCATATTCAGAAGTATTCAACAAGTATGGTTTGACGGAGGAAAATGTGACCAAAACTGCAAAATCATTGCTTACCAAGTGAAGCTTTATTACCACACAAACATATTACATATATATAGAGATAGGCACAAGTCATTCCCCTTTTTCTTCTATTTTATGAGTTAATTGTAATGAATGACTCAATCAATAGTCATTACTCCACTTTCAATTCTCCCACGGATGGAGATGGTAAGAACTCAACAAAAGCTTAGAGGTTTTTTAACATCTCAGCCAACAACATGTTAGGTTGTGGAGCCTGATTTTAATATTTGATGTACTGTACTATTTATTCTTCATTTATTCTCTGTAACGATAAATACTCTGATTTATTATATATATATATCGCACCGCCGTGGAAGTTTACTCACGGGGTTTTACCACGAAATTCTCTCTCTGTCTCTCTCTAGATCTCTCATCTTCTTCTCTCTAAAGTTCTTGTGTTCTTCATCCGAAAAGTGTGTGTGTGAACTAGATTCTAACAACTGGTATCAGAGCACGGGTGAATCAACACTATCACTGAAGATGGATAGTTCGAAGCTTGGAATCGAGAAGTTTGATGAATACGATTTTAGTTTCTGGAAGATGCAGATCGAAGATTAGCTGTACCAGAAAAATCTTCACGAACCGTTGACCGGGGTGAAGCCGGAATCCATGACGGAGGAGAAGTGGAATCTCAAGGATCGCCAGGCTCTAGGGTTGATCCGGTTGACTTTGTCAAGAAACGTGGCGTTCAACATCGTGAAGGAGAAGACTACGTCAGATCTGTTGAAGGCACTGTCAAACATGTATGAAAAACCATCGGCGATGGGATAAAATTCTAATTATAGAAGATATGTATAGTTTTGATTGCAAAACAAAAGATATGTTATTAGGAATGCCTTTTTTAGATAAATTATACCCACATATAATAACTAAAACACATTGGTGGTTTACTACACCATATGGATACAAAGTAGGAGCAAAACGAGTTAATAATAAACAAAGAAAACCTAAAAACTGGATTAAAGGAAGTGAAAAAATCAATCAAGAAATGGAAACTACAAATCAAAAAGAAATAAATCAATTTGAAATTATTATCTTTACAATAGATAAAATTAAATTAATAAATGAACAATTAGAACTTTTATATAATGATAACCCATTAAAAGGTTGGGAAAAACATAAAACAAAAATAAAGATAGAATTAATAGACGAAAATAGTTTAATAACGCAAAAACCATTAAAATATAATTTTGATGATTTAAATGAATTCAAAATGCATATAGAAGAATTGTTAAAAAATAATTATATACAAGAAACTAATAGTAAACATACTAGTCCAGCATTTATAGTAAATAATCATAATGAACAGAAAAGAGGTAAAAGTAGGATGGTAATAGATTATAGAAATCTAAATGCTTATCATTATATAAAAGTTCTAATTGTTCATTTATTAATTTAATTTTATCTATTGTAAAGATAATAATTTCAAATTGATTTATTTCTTTTTGATTTATAGTTTCCATTTCTTGATTGATTTTTTCACTTCCTTTAATCCAGTTTTTAGGTTTTCTTTGTTTATTATTAACTCGTTTTGCTCCTACTTTGTATCCACATGGTGTAGTAAACCACCAATGTGTTTTAGTTATTATATGTGGGTATAATTTATCTAAAAAAGGCATTCCTAATAACATATCTTTTGTTTTGCAATCAAAACTATACATATCTTCTATAATTATAATTTTATCCCATATTTGTATCTTTATATTTTTTGCTCTATAAGTAATCATACTACTTTCATTATTAAATCCAGTTACTACCATGGCTGTTTTTAATTTTTTCCCATTTTTCTTCTGGTAAACAATTATATTTACATATATTAGTTTCAGCTCCTGTATCTATCATAGGTGTGTAATATCGATTGTAATATCCTTCTATAATAATTTTCGCAAGTATATAAATTTTCATATTATTCTTTTTATAATTATTTTCTTATTTTGGCAAGTTATAGTGGCGGAATACTTTAGAGAGATTGAAGAGAGATGTAGGGAAGCTGATCATGTTTATTACTGAGGGAAAACCCTCTATTTATAAGCAAACTTACATTATTGGCCAAAGAAGGTGGCCGACACTTACTTTCTACTTGGCCTCATATGATTTGGCCGACACAACACGACAAATAACTTTAACTATTTACTTTTGACTTAGTGGCCTTACTTTATACATGTTGGCCGACACACTTTTGACTAATATAAAACGACAAATGGCCTTTATAACATGGCCGACAAACTTTTTACAAACTTTTGAAAAAAAATAAAGGGCCTATGGCCGACATACTTTACATATCTCTTTTTCTTCTTTGTCTTCTTCTTCTTATCTTCGTCTTCTTTATTCCAAACTTACATCTGGAATTAAGTTGTCTTCTCCATTGCACTTAGAACAATGGTGATCTGGGTACTTGTGTCCAATTAATTTACAGTATCTGGTTAATAATTCATCTGAAATAAATTTTTTCTTCAATGCTCTGGTGCTAGGTTGTTCTTCAGGTTTTAGTAAAGATAAAATCCATTGCTAAACTTCATCCATATCTGACTTTCGTATCTCCTTTGAATTTGCGTATATCATTACTTGCTCTCTAGCATAGTAACTCCATATTGCATTTCCATTTAAATAATTATGTGCTAGTTCTTGTATGATAGTTGATATGCCAATTATTCTTTTGTTAGCATAAAAACTAGGTATATCTATTTTTTGTATCTCTTCTTGTTTTTCAATCTCCTCAGGTATGATCATATCTTTTGTTAATCCTATTTTAATTACTTGTATAAGAGATTTTATTTCGTCATAGAGTATTTCTGCGGGTGCTGTATAGAACTTTATAAAGAATAAATTCCCTTTTGTAATTCTTTTGAACGTGATAAATGCTCTGTGTAATTCTGGTATACCAATTATTTCTTCGCCATCGTATGTATATACAGTACTCAAAAGTCCATAGCTATAACAAGTTTTAACTAAATTTGCACTGGTTTTAGGTTGTGCAATTAACTTATTGTAACCTTGTAATTTCTGGGTAATATAATTTTCATTGGGGTTTTTAGTTTGAGTGGATCTGGGGTTTATATTTAAAAAGGCTTGGATTTTGTATATGTTGTCAATATATGACTGGGTAATATAATTGTATTTCTTTTTGTCACTTTGTATGCTGGCTGCATAGGTAGTGGTTTGTGGTGTTGGGGTACTTTGTTGGAATTTAGGAATAAATGATTTGGTAAATAAACTGTTTAAATTTGTATTTCTTTTTATACCTTTTTCTGTAATTCCTGTACTTGTACCTGCAATACCTGCATCTAACATATTTTTAGTATATTGAGTTTTTAGGTGTTTCTCAACGTCACCTTTTAGCTCTGGCTGTTTACCGTCTGCCGAACGACGTATCTCCGCATATTTAAAGTCATGCTGCTGACTATTAGCTGCTTCTTTGAGTATATGTACTTCTTTTTCTATCTTTTCTATCTTCTGACAAAGATTTGTCATCATAGATAGAATCTCTTTCATTGTATCTTTCTCGGGAGAGATAATCTGCAATAGTATTCTTGTCAGTTGTAATTAACTCAATTGTAAATGTAAAGTTTAATATATTCAATACCAATCGTCGTATTTCTTTTGTTGTTACCGAATCATCTAGTTTTCTTGTTAACCACCATTTTACCTGTGTATTATCTATTCTTACAATAAATTTATTATATACAATATAATGTTCAAATGCTAATAGACATTTATATAATGCTAATAACTCTTTTCGATTAATTTTCCATTTTATTTGTGGTTCAGTATAAGATCCTGAATGATATCTACAATGATGTTCTATATTATCATTTTCATATTTATATTTTAATACTCCACCATAACTATTTTCACTTGAATCAGTTTCCACTATATAAGTAAATATTCTTTTTTCATCAGGAAAATGAAGTTTTGGTAACCTTTTACATAGATTTTTAATATTTTTTATATTTTCTTTATCTTTTTTATCAAAATGATATTCAATATCTTTTTTAAGCTTTTTATGTAATGGTTTTAAGTATTCTGCTAATTTTGGTATATATTCTCGTACTTGATTTACTAATCCTAAAAAGGATTGTAATTTCTTTTTTGTGTCTATATTTTCATCTAAATTTATTATTTTTTGTACTATATGCGTTTGCATTTTTATACCGTTTTTGTCTATTTGTATTCCTAAAAATTCTATTTGAGACTTCATTATTTCTGCTTTTCTCTTACTTAAACTTATACCTGATTGTTTAATTATATGAATAAATTTTTCTAACAACTTAATATGTTCTTCTTGTGTTCTAGAATACAATAATATATCATCTATATATACTATACAGTTTTCTAGTTGATTAAAATAGCTATCCATGAAATGTTGATATCTACCTGGTGCGTTTTTGTATCCAAATGGTAACACATTCCATTCGTAAAATCCTTGTGGTACAGTGAATGCAGTTAATTGTTTTGATTTATCTTCTAGTTTTAAATGATAAAAACCTGATTTACAATCAAATTTACTAAAATAGTTATATCCTTGTATTTGTCTTATTTTTAATATCTTATTTGGTATTGGATAATTGTAGGTTTTAGTTTTAGCATTTAGATTTCTATAATCTATTACATCCTACTTTTACCTCTTTTCTGTTCATTATGATTATTTACTATAAATGCTGGACTAGTATGTTTACTATTAGTTTCTTGTATATAATTATTTTTTAACAATTCTTCTATATACATTTTGAATTCATTTAAATCATCAAAATTATATTTTAATGGTTTTTGCGTTATTAAACTATTTTCGTCTATTAATTCTATCTTTATTTTTGTTTTATGTTTTTCCCAACCTTTTAATGGGTTATCATTATATAAAAGTTCTAATTGTTCATTTATTAATTTAATTTTATCTATTGTAAAGATAATAATTTCAAATTGATTTATTTCTTTTTGATTTATAGTTTCCATTTCTTGATTGATTTTTTCACTTCCTTTAATCCAGTTTTTAGGTTTTCTTTGTTTATTATTAACTCGTTTTGCTCCTACTTTGTATCCACATGGTGTAGTAAACCACCAATGTGTTTTAGTTATTATATGTGGGTATAATTTATCTAAAAAAGGCATTCCTAATAACATATCTTTTGTTTTGCAATCAAAACTATACATATCTTCTATAATTAGAATTTTATCCCATATTTGTATCTTTATATTTTTTGCTCTATAAGTAATCATACTACTTTCATTATTAAATCCAGTTACTACCATGGGTGTTTTTAATTTTTCCCATTTTTCTTCTGGTAAACAATTATATTTACATATATTAGTTTCAGCTCCTGTATCTATCATAGGTGTGTAATATCGATTGTAATATCCTTCTATAATAATTTTCGCAAGTATATAAATTTTCATATTATTCTTTTTATAATTATTTTTTTATTTTGGCAAGTTATAGTTAATTGCTCTTTTTCTATTTTATATGGGGTAAATTGATCTAACCAATTTATACCTAAGGTTATACTTTCTTTTCCTTCAATATCCATTTCTTTATAACTATAATCATTATTATCTATAATTGTAATAATTTGATCAAAAGGATTTTCTATTTTGATCCTATCTATTTTGTTTTTAGCAATTACTTTATGTTTTGTTGTTAATATGTATAAATTTTTACATCTTGCTGTAAATATCTTACTTCCAGGTGCTAGTTCTATCCCTGATAATTTCCAATATAACACTAATGATTTATCTATATTTCTATCCGTTAGAGCTATCGAATAATTTGCACTTATTATAAATTTAAATTTTTGATATATTAAATTTCCTTTTATTGCGCTAATTACGCTTTTTTCTATAGGATGTACTATCCTATCATCTGCTAGGTATATTTCTATAGGTGTATCTATTCCTTCTCTAAAACATGCTTTTATTAATATCTCTGTTCCTCCTAAATGTACGTATTTTATAGGTGTTTTAGCCTTTATATGTTGTATTTCTTGATTAATCAGTCTTTTATTTAGTATAGGTATTTGTGCTTTACCTTTTGTATATTTACAATCTATAATATGCTCTTTTTGACTAACTACATAATATTCCTCTTTATTTCTTTTAAAGAATTGGTTTAAAATAGGTACTTTTAATACTTTTTCTACACTTAAATCTAATTCTTTATTTTTTATTTCTTGAAAAATTGTATTATCAAAGATTATTTTTTGTTCTACTGAGTCTTCATCATGATATTCTTCTGTAGATATAATTCTTATATTTTCTTCAGTCATTTTCTTCAATCATTATTTCACTATCTGATTCTAGTTCAATTTCATAGTTATTTTTATTTTCTCTATCTGAAATTTCATATATACTATCATTATCATCTAATTCATAATCAAGATAATCTATTTGCATATATTTTTGTTCATCTAAAATTAATTCTGCAATTTGTTTTCTTTTTATATTTTAGGTAATTTACAATCTTTAGCTAAATGTCCTAATTTACCACAATTGTAACAATTACAATTTGATAAAGTCTTCTTTGGTCTATTTGATCTTTTTTGTTTATAGTTTTTTACAAAATATCGTTTTCTAGGTTTTTTATATTTATATTTAGTTTTTGTTTTTCTATAATTTTTTTGTTTTCTACGGGCTTTATAATATTTATCTTCACAACCAAACTGTGGTACTATTTTATTTTTACAACACGCTAAATTTTTCATTAATACCTTTTCCATGTTTAATTTTTCTTTTTGATTTTCACATAGCTTAATAAACCATTGCTGTAAAAATTTTATTCTTGATCCTAATGTATCTGTCATTTCTTCATTATTCCAATCTTTTATTACATTAGTACTAAATGGTTCTGGTAGTTTTATGAAATATTGATATCTTATTTCCTTTGCTTCATTTATATCATATTTTGCTTTGTAATAATATTCTTTAAATGCGCATGTATATTCTTCTATGTAACACATATTACATATTGCTAATTTTGACATTAATTGTCTGTTTATAATTTTTTCTTTATTTTGTTCTTTTATAGCTGTAGTCATACTTCCAAATTCATTTTGTATTGCTAATTCATATTTTTCTAATATTTCTATATTAGATGTTGTTATTGATCCATCTAATTTTTTATCACTTCTTAGTGCTTCTTTACTTTCTAATGGTAAGTTTTCTATCCATAATTTTACTGTTCCTATTAATGTTCTTTCTATATAGCCTGGAGTGTCTTTTATTGTTATTTTATTATCTATTAATTGTTTAGACAGATTTCCTATCCATAACGAAATTACTTTATTTATATCTAGAATACAATCTAAATCTAAAAAGTTAGTTTGTTCTGTTATTATTTTTGGTTTCCATTTCGTATTTAATCTACTATTCCATATTGCATCAGTTCTATCTGAGTGTTCATAATTTTTTGTATGATAAGTTGGTGTTGATGTTCTGGGATTATATCTAGGACTATTATCTGGAGTTTTTTCCTTTGAAGTTCCTGGTTTATTACTTGCTTTAGTTGTATTTATTTCTAATCTTTTTAATTTATTAGTTTGTTCTAAGATTTCTGTATATGTTTCACTTATATCACTTACTTCTGAATTTTCTGAATTTTTATCTAATTCATTTGTTTCATTATTTATTTCATTTATTTCAATATTTTCATTTTCATTTAATATTTGTTTCATTTCATTTATTTCATTTGCTAATTCTACTTCTTTTTGTAGTTGTTTTTCTTTTTGTCTATTTTCATATAATAATTTTAAATAGGATAATTCTTTTTCTAATTCCTCTATTTTATTATTTTTTGTTTCTTCAATTTTCTTTATTTCTTGCTTTGCTTGTATTTTAATGTTTTCAATTTCTTTAGCTTTATCTATGTCTTCATTTTCTTTTGTTATTCTTATTATGGCTGTTAAACTATCTTCTAATTTTGCAGTTTCTTTTTCTAACATTAAATATAGTCTATCTCCTATTTTTTTATATCGTCTTCCTAAATTTGAAAATACTATTTTTATTTTTAGTCCTTCATAGTTTTCAACAGATTTTTCATCTACTGCATATTCTTCTTTATTCATTATATTCATTTTTATGGTATATATCATGTTGTATTTTATATTCTAAGCAGTCTATTTTTAGTTTTAAATCAAATACTTGTTTCTTTTGTATTAATATTGATTTATTACAGACTCCTGCAAATATATTTTCTATTATTCTTTCTTTTGTAAATTCGTATATATTTATTAATTCATTTAATTTTTTTATCAATTGTTGTTTATATATTCTTTTATCCATATTACTATTTAAGAAAATATTTGTTCATAATATTCCTTTTTAATTATATTTAATCTTTGTATTTCCTTAGCATTCGTTTCTATATATTCTAAATATTCTTCTTCACGAAGATATATATATCTATTAACATTTTCAATCAGAAGTTTTTCTTCTAAATCTATCTTTTCTTTAGTTTCTTTCCATAACCTCAAATATCTATAATTAATCATTGATCTCTATATAGTTCTAAATCATCAAATAAATATTCTAGATCATTATCATCATAAATAATCAGCTCAGACCAACCTACAGTTGTTGCTTCAATTATCTCATGCATCATTAATTTATCATAAATTATTCTACGTGAATCAACATCAATATTTTTCAGTATGTAAAACAATAACATCATGTAATCATTATCATTATCTAACAAGTATGTAGGCATATTTATCATTTCTTTCACTAAAAATTTTTATTCCTTTTAACCTTTTCACAGTTTATACTTATTCATTATGAATAATAACAGTATAATATTCATCTCGTCTAGTCACTACTATGGCTTTCTTCTTCAATCAGTTACCCTAACAGCGCCTCAACACCGTGTACTCCCCTAAACGGCCTCCTTGCCTACCGGTTTCCACCTTTGGATGGCATAGTCCGGGCTTACCTACTCTCAGAATATTACCATAGCAAACCTTCTTGAGATGACTATCTATCTTTGTTGACTATCTAGCTCTGATACCAGAATGGGGTGGCGGAATACTTTAGAGAGATTGAAGAGAGATGTAGGGAAGCTGATCATGTTTATTACTGAGGGAAAGCCCTCTATTTATAAGCAAACTTACATTATTGGCCAAAGAAGGTGGCCGACACTTACTTTCTACTTGGCCTCATATGATTTGGCCGACACAACACGACAAATAACTTTAACTATTTACTTTTGACTTAGTGGCCTTACTTTATACATGTTGGCCGACACACTTTTGACTAATATAAAACGACAAATGGCCTTTATAACATGGCCGACAAACTTTTTACAAACTTTTGAAAAAAAATAAAGGGCCTATGGCCGACATACTTTACATATCTCTTTTTCTTCTTTGTCTTCTTCTTCTTATCTTCGTCTTCTTTATTCCAAACTTACATCTGGAATTAAGTTGTCTTCTCCATTGCACTTAGAACAATGGTGATCTGGGTACTTGTGTCCAATTAATTTACAGTATCTGGTTAATAATTCATCTGAAATAAATTTTTTCTTCAATGCTCTGGTGCTAGGTTGTTCTTCAGGTTTTAGTAAAGATAAAATCCATTGCTAAACTTCATCCATATCTGACTTTCGTATCTCCTTTGAATTTGCGTATATCATTACTTGCTCTCTAGCATAGTAACTCGATATTGCATTTCCATTTAAATAATTATGTAATAGTCATCTCAAGAAGGTTTGCTATGGTAATATTCTGAGAGTAGGTAAGCCCGGACTATGCCATCCAAAGGTGGAAACCGGTAGGCAAGGAGGCCGTTTAGGGGAGTACACGGTGTTGAGGCGCTGTTAGGGTAACTGATTGAAGAAGAAAGCCATAGTAGTGACTAGACGAGATGAATATTATACTGTTATTATTCATAATGAATAAGTATAAACTGTGAAAAGGTTAAAAGGAATAAAAATTTTTAGTGAAAGAAATGATAAATATGCCTACATACTTGTTAGATAATGATAATGATTACATGATGTTATTGTTTTACATACTGAAAAATATTGATGTTGATTCACGTAGAATAATTTATGATAAATTAATGATGCATGAGATAATTGAAGCAACAACTGTAGGTTGGTCTGAGCTGATTATTTATGATGATAATGATCTAGAATATTTATTTGATGATTTAGAACTATATAGAGATCAATGATTAATTATAGATATTTGAGGTTATGGAAAGAAACTAAAGAAAAGATAGATTTAGAAGAAAAACTTCTGATTGAAAATGTTAATAGATATATATATCTTCGTGAAGAAGAATATTTAGAATATATAGAAACGAATGCTAAGGAAATACAAAGATTAAATATAATTAAAAAGGAATATTATGAACAAATATTTTCTTAAATAGTAATATGGATAAAAGAATATATAAACAACAATTGATAAAAAAATTAAATGAATTAATAAATATATACGAATTTACAAAAGAAAGAATAATAGAAAATATATTTGCAGGAGTCTGTAATAAATCAATATTAATACAAAAGAAACAAGTATTTGATTTAAAACTAAAAATAGACTGCTTAGAATATAAAATACAACATGATATATACCATAAAAATGAATATAATGAATAAAGAAGAATATGCAGTAGATGAAAAATCTGTTGAAAACTATGAAGGACTAAAAATAAAAATAGTATTTTCAAATTTAGGAAGACGATATAAAAAAATAGGAGATAGACTATATTTAATGTTAGAAAAAGAAACTGCAAAATTAGAAGATAGTTTAACAGCCATAATAAGAATAACAAAAGAAAATGAAGACATAGATAAAGCTAAAGAAATTGAAAACATTAAAATACAAGCAAAGCAAGAAATAAAGAAAATTGAAGAAACAAAAAATAATAAAATAGAGGAATTAGAAAAAGAATTATCCTATTTAAAATTATTATATGAAAATAGACAAAAAGAAAAACAACTACAAAAAGAAGTAGAATTAGCAAATGAAATAAATGAAATGAAACAAATATTAAATGAAAATGAAAATATTGAAATAAATGAAATAAATAATGAAACAAATGAATTAGATAAAAATTCAGAAAATTCAGAAGTAAGTGATATAAGTGAAACATATACAGAAATCTTAGAACAAACTAATAAATTAAAAAGATTAGAAATAAATACAACTAAAGCAAGTAATAAACCAGGAACTTCAAAGGAAAAAACTCCAGATAATAGTCCTAGATATAATCCCAGAACATCAACACCAACTTATCATACAAAAAATTATGAACACTCAGATAGAACTGATGCAATATGGAATAGTAGATTAAATACGAAATGGAAACCAAAAATAATAACAGAACAAACTAACTTTTTAGATTTAGATTGTATTCTAGATATAAATAAAGTAATTTCGTTATGGATAGGAAATCTGTCTAAACAATTAATAGATAATAAAATAACAATAAAAGACACTCCAGGCTATATAGAAAGAACATTAATAGGAACAGTAAAATTATGGATAGAAAACTTACCATTAGAAAGTAAAGAAGCACTAAGAAGTGATAAAAAATTAGATGGATCAATAACAACATCTAATATAGAAATATTAGAAAAATATGAATTAGCAATACAAAATGAATTTGGAAGTATGACTACAGCTATAAAAGAACAAAATAAAGAAAAAATTATAAACAGACAATTAATGTCAAAATTAGCAATATGTAATATGTGTTACATAGAAGAATATACATGCGCATTTAAAGAATATTATTACAAAACAAAATATGATATAAATGAAGCAAAGGAAATAAGATATCAATATTTCATAAAACTACCAGAACCATTTAGTACTAATGTAATAAAAGATTGGAATAATGAAGAAATGACAGATACATTAGGATCAAGAATAAAATTTTTACAGCAATGGTTTATTAAGCTATGTGAAAATCAAAAAGAAAAATTAAACATGGAAAAGGTATTAATGAAAAATTTAGCGTGTTGTAAAAATAAAATAGCACCACAGTTTGGTTGTGAAGATAAATATTATAAAGCCCGTAGAAAACGAAAAAAATTATAGAAAAACAAAAACTAAATATAAATATAAAAAACCTAGAAAACGATATTTTGTAAAAAACTATAAACAAAAAAGATCAAATAGACCAAAGAAGACTTTATCAAATTGTAATTGTTACAATTGTGGTAAATTAGGACATTTAGCTAAAGATTGTAAATTACCTAAAAATATAAAAAGAAAACAAATTGCAGAATTAATTTTAGATGAACAAAAATATATGCAAATAGATTATCTTGATTATGAATTAGATGATAATGATAGTATATATGAAATTTCAGATAGAGAAAATGAAAATAACTATGAAATTGAACTAGAATCAGATAGTGAAATAATGATTGAAGAAAATGACTGAAGAAAATATAAGAATTATATCTACAGAAGAATATCATGATGAAGACTCAGTAGAACAAAAAATAATCTTTGATAATACAATTTTTCAAGAAATAAAAAATAAAGAATTAGATTTAAGTGTAGAAAAAGTATTAAAAGTACCTATTTTAAACCAATTCTTTAAAAGAAATAAAGAGGAATATTATGTAGTTAGTCAAAAAGAGCATATTATAGATTGTAAATATACAAAAGGTAAAGCACAAATACCTATACTAAATAAAAGACTGATTAATCAAGAAATACAACATATAAAGGCTAAAACACCTATAAAATACGTACATTTAGGAGGAACAGAGATATTAATAAAAGCATGTTTTAGAGAAGGAATAGATACACCTATAGAAATATACCTAGCAGATGATAGGATAGTACATCCTATAGAAAAAAGCGTAATTAGCGCAATAAAAGGAAATTTAATATATCAAAAATTTAAATTTATAATAAGTGCAAATTATTCGATAGCTCTAACGGATAGAAATATAGATAAATCATTAGCGTTATATTGGAAATTATCAGGGATAGAACTAGCACCTGGAAGTAAGATATTTACAGCAAGATGTAAAAATTTATACATATTAACAACAAAACATAAAGTAATTGCTAAAAACAAAATAGATAGGATCAAAATAGAAAATCCTTTTGATCAAATTATTACAATTATAGATAATAATGATTATAGTTATAAAGAAATGGATATTGAAGAAGATTTAGAAATAATAAAAGAAAGAAGAAATACTTTGAGTATATCAAAACCATTAAGCAGAACTACTTCATCAAAAGCAAGTACATCAAAGAGAAAATATGACTGATCTGTTTCTGATCATATAAATGAGTTCAATATGATTGTGAGTCAACTCAATTCTGTGGATATTAATTTCGAAGATGAAATTAAGGCGTTGATTTTGATGTCATCTCTGCCCGAGTCTTGGGATACTGTTGTTGCTGCGATTAGCAGTTCCTGTGGATCTGAGAAACTGAAATTTGATGAAATTCGTGATGTTGTTCTTAGCGAAAGTATTCGCAAACGAGAAGTGGGAGATTCATCCGGCAGTGCTCTCAGCGTTGACCGAAGGGGGAGAAGTAAGACGAAAGGCCAAAATCAACATGGTCGATCAAAATCAAAGAATCGAGGAAAATCCCCAAACAGATCTAACGTGACTTGTTGGAACTGTAGAGAAAAAGGGCACTTTCGGACGAACTGTACAAAGCCAAAGAAGAAACAGAATCAGAAAATTAGAGATGACAATGATTCTGTAAATTCAGCAGAGGACATTGGGGATGCTCTAATCCTTAGTGTGAACAGCCCGGTTGAATCGTGGATTTTGGATTCTGGTGCATCCTTTCATTCGTCTCCAAGCAAGGAGCTGTTCCAAAATTTCAAATTTGGAAATTTTGGAAAGGTATATCTTGCTGACAATAAAGCCTTAGAGATTGAAGGAAAGGGGAATGTTTGCATAAAGACCACCTCGGGAAACCAGTGGACATTGGAGGATCTCAGATATATTCCTGGCCTCAAGAAAAATCTGATCTCTGTTTGTCAGTTAGATAGCACGGGATATGCAGCAGAGTTTGGGAAAGGTTCGTGGAAGATTGTGAAAGGTGCTATGGTAGTAGCTCGTGGCACCAAATCTGGAACCTTGTACACCACTGAAGGGTGTATTAACATGGCCGCTGTTACTGAAGGTGCTTTCGGTTCATGTCTGTGGCACAACAGACTTGGACACATGAGTGCTAAAGGAATGAAGATGCTGGTTGCGAAAGGAGCATTAGAGGGTCTGAAGTCTGTTGATATGGGTCTTTGCGAGAGCTGTGTTATGGGCAAACAGAAAAGAGTAAGCTTCACAAAGACTTCTAGAGAGCCAAAGAAAGTGCGGTTGGAAATGGTCCATACAGATGTTTGGGGACCATCTCCAGTATCATCACTTGGAAGATCCAGATTCTATGGTACCTTCATTGATGATTACAGCAGGAAGGTATGGGTTTACTTCTTGAAGCATAAGTCAGATGTGTTTGCAACCTTCAAGAAGTGGAAAGCTGAAGTTGAGAATCAGACCGGTTTGAAAATCAAATGCCTAAGGTCTGATAATGGAGGAGAGTATGACAAATCAGAGTTCAAGGCATTCTGTGCAGCCGAGGGAATCAGATTGATAAGAACAGTTCCTGGTAAGGCAAGGCAGAATGGAATTGCTGAGAGGATGAACAGAACATTGAATGAGCGTGCGAGGAGTATGAGAATACACTGTGGGCTGCCCAAAATATTTTGGGCGGATGCTGTGAGCACAGCTGCATACTTGATCAACAGGGGACCATCAGTTCCTTTAGGGTTCAAGATTCCAGAGGAGGTGTGGACAGGAAAAGAACTCAAGTACTCACACTTGAGGACTTTTGGTTGCACTGCTTATGTTCATGTTGATCCAGAAAAGAGAGACAAGCTTGATGCCAAGGCTGTGAAGTGTTACTTCATAGGTTATGGTTCTGATTTGTTTGGTTACAGGTTTTGGGATAAAAAGAATAGAAAGATCCTGAGACATTATGACGTGACATTTGATGAGTCTGTCCTGTACAAGGACAGAGAGCAGAAGGTTCTTGAGATTACAAAGCAAGTGGGAGTTGAGGTTGAGTTGGAGAAGAGTAACCCCAGAGATGTCGAAGCAGATACTCAACAAACTCTTACTGAAGAATTTGAAGTGGAGCATGCTACACCTGAGCAGGTGTTAGGGGAACCAGAGTCTTTTGATGAGGCCCTACAGGTGGAGGATTCGATCAAGTGGGAGCAAGCCATGGATGATGAGATGAGGTCACTTGAGGAGAACGACACATGGGTGTTGACTGAGTTACCTGCAGGGAAGAGAGCTTTGATGAACTAGTGGGTGTTCAGAATCAAGACTGAACCAGATGGCAAAAGAAGGTTCAAGGCTCGTTTAGTGGTCAAAGGATATTCACAAAGGAAAGGTATTGATTATGCTGAAATATTCTCTCCTGTTGTGAAGTTAACCTCTATTCGAATTTTGTTGAGTATTGTTGCATCGGAGAATTTGCATCTAGAGCAAATGGATGTAAAAACAGCGTTTTTACATTGAGATCTGGACAAAGAGACCTATATGCAACAACCGGAAGGATTTGTGGTTTCAGGCAAGGAACACATGGTGTGCAAGCTCACCAGGAGCTTGTATGGACTAAAGCAAGCACCAAGGCAGTGGTACAAGAAGTTTGACTCCTTCATGACCAAGAGTGGATTCTGCAAAGCTGAAAAGGATCCGTGTTGTTACTTCAAGAAATACACTGATTCATATGTCTTTCTACTCTTGTATGTGGATGATATGTTGATTGCAGGATCTAGTATGAGGGAGATTAACAATCTGAAGACAAGGTTGTCTGCAGCATTTGAGATGAAAGATTTGGGTCCAGCGAAGCAGATTTTGGGGATGAGGATTTCTCGGGATAGATCTGCTTGCACTTTAAATCTATCTCAGGAGTTGTACATTGAGAAGGTGTTGAGCAGATTCAGGGTTAATGATGCTAAACCCAGGACTACTCCATTGGCAAATCATTTTAAATTGTCAAAGGAGCAGTCACCCAAGACAGCCGAGGAGCGTGAGCATATGGCACTTGTTCCATATGCTTCAGCAGTTGGGAGCTTGATGTATGCTATGGTCTGCACAAGACCTGATATAGCACATGCAGTGGGAGTTGTTAGCAGGTACATGGCAAACCCGGGGAAAGAGCATTGGGAAGCTGTGAAGTGGCTTCTGAGATATATGAGAGGTACATCCAGTACTTCACTCTGTTTTGGCAAAGGCAAGGTGACACTACAGGGTTTTGTGGATGCTGATCTTGGTGGAGATGTTGACTCAAGCAAGAGTACATCCGGGTACATTTACACCATAGGTGGAACAGCAGTGAGCTGGATGTCCATACTTCAAAAGTGTGTTTCTCTTTCATCTACTGAAGCTGAGTATGTGGCAATAGCTGAAGCTGGGAAAGAGATGATATGGCTGGCAGATTATCTGGAGGAATTGGGTAGGAAGCAGAGCGAGAAGATTCTTTACTCAGATAGCCAGAGTGCCATACAGTTGGTGAAAAATCCAGTCTATCATTCGAAGACAAAGCACATCAGAAGGCGGTACCATTTCACTCGCAGGGCAGTAGAGGATGGTGATATGTGTTTGGAGAAGATAGAGGGTGCAAAGAACCCGGAAGACATGTTGACGAAATGTGTTGATGTTGGGAAACTGGGGTTATGCAAAACCTCGGTTGGTCTTCTGTAGTTGTTGCTACAGATGTTGCGGTGCGGTAAAGATGTTGATGATGAAGAGATTTTTTTTTAGAATGTAATTTATTGGATGACTGAATCATCTTCTTCTCTCTAAAGTTCTTGTGTTCTTCATCCGAAAAGTATGTGTGTGTGAACTAGATCCTAACACAACATTGCTCATATTTCCAGTTCATAATCAATTTCTACACAGCATCAAAATCAAATGCCAAAGGTTTTTTTTTAAATGTGTCTATAGAAAGAAAAAACACAATAAGAATGTCAGTAATTGTGAGGTTTAAGGCTAATGGGAAGTCCTTGAAGAGGGGTAGGCATTGGATCATATATAAATTTTTCATTTGGAATAAGTAATTTCCAAGTAAATTTCCTGATTAAGAGGTGCAGAAAGACGAGCATCTCCAGACGAGCAAACACTTTTCCTATACACATTCGAGGTCCACCCCCAAATGTAACATATGTATATGGAGCAGGTCCATTTTCTTCAAATCTTGATGGTTCCAACCTCGTTGGATTCGGGAAAATCTCTGGATCCAAACTTGTTAAACCAGTATTCCAGTACAACTGTTCCAACATCAATGAGTTAAAGAAACTATTCTTTGTGAATTTAGTTGGAGAGCTCATGCTGCAACTTGTCAAGTGTTGTATGAAATTAAAGCATCATATATTCATAGATAGAGTAAATGTACCTACCTTCCATCCCTTAGGGATATCATAACCTTCATAATTTATATCCACAATTGCTTCTCGATAAGCCCCTAATATAGGTGGTGTAATTCTCATAACTTCAGATATGACATTCCAAGAATACTTCATCTTCTGTATATCATCCCAATTTAAAAATTCCCCTTCTTTCTTTGATGATGCTATCTCAATATGCTCTGCTTTGTCACCAAATAATTAATAAAAAATGGACAATGCATAAATATGTCATCTAATTTGGATTCAGTTGACATTTATGTCTTTCAACTTAAGGTGTGTACAAGTGAGCATTTCAACTTGTATAAAGTTAAACAAGTACGGACACGCATCCTACATGACATAATACACATAGAACACCACATATGACATGAATTGTCATGTAGGATGTGTATCTACTTGACAAGTAACTACTTGTGCAAACTCAAAATTGGAGAACATATATAATAAATGAGATCAAGTTAAATAACATATTTATATATTATGCATTATGAAAAGTAAGGATGACTAGATAAAAGCATGTTGTGATCAAAATAATCATGTGTCACGCGTATGGCTAACAAAGCAAATCCCATAATTCAGAGAAGAAAAATATATATAAAAGAAACAATAATTTAACATACTCACCTTGTAGAAATGTTTTGATAAACTTGAGGGTGCTCTGCAAGAGTCTTGATGAGTAAAGTAAGAGTGACAGATGAAGTGTCATGGCCAGCAAAGAGCAGCAACAATATGTTATTAGCAATAAGTAGTTCAGACATGTACTTTCCATTTTCATCAGGACATGACAACAAATGAGACAAAATGTCTTGTGAAGGTGAAGCTGTTTTTTGTTCCAAGGCTTCTCTTCTTTTCTTTACAACTTGTAATAATTCTTTCCTAATAACATTTGTAGCTCTTATTGCCTTGTAAAATGTTGTACCAGGTAAATTTAGAGGGATGGCATAGAGTCCTTTCAAGAAAATGTTGAACTGTACAGAAAGCTTTTCAACATCATTATGGTCTTCAATGCTCATGAATAACTGACATGCCACTTTGAAACTGCATAATTTGACCAATGGAAACACCTTCACCTTGTCTTTACCTAAACAAATATTGACCAGTACAGAAAAAAGGTTAATTACTACAATGAGTAGAATTTATATATATATATATATATATATATATATATATATATTCTTTTCATTGACAAACCATACACAACTTCAGTTTAGGGAAAAGTGGACCAATAAACTAACAACGAGCAAGTTTGAATTCCCAGTCAAAGATTTGACCCCAACTCCGATCTAGGACCTGACTTTTTCCCTGCCCGAACCCGACTTGAGACTTGACTCTCAACTTCAACTTCAACCACCAATCACCAACCTAGGACTTAAAATCTGACCACAAGTCAAGACCCAAATCTCGACCGCAAATCAAGGTCCCTGGCCCATCCTAATACGATATATATTCCTGACCTGAGGACCTAACTCCAAATCTGACACAAGAGTTGACTTTTAAGCCTAACTCAAGACTAGAGATGCAACTGTAGAACCTAGTTTGGGACCCATTACTAAGGTCCTGACCTGTTGTCCATACCATGGGCCACTCGAGATTTGACCCAGGGTCTACTACCAAGACTCAAAATCCAGACCAGAATCTGGTCCTGATCCCGACATGACCCTACTCCTTGTGACTCTCGAGTCTCGACCTCGACCTGGGATGTGACTCCTAATCCTGATTGACCGGTCAATACGTTTGGTCGGGGTCAAGTCAGATCTTGGTGAATTATACTTTTACTTCGAATATAAATGCACTTAGCTTGCTTAATATTGCCCCACTCAATTATTTTGAAAATTAATGTATTTTATACTACTGAGTAAATCTGTATTAAGACAAAAATAATCCAAAGTGTTACCTTGCCAATAGTTCATAAAATGGTGGTGGACAACAAGTTGTATGGCTTTGATGTAGAGTCTGGAAAAAGCATCAGGGCTAACAAAAGAAGAAAGCATTTTCTTCATGATTCTTGCTTCTTCTCCAACAGAATTAGCCAAACAAGGTCCTAGAAGTTTTTTAATAGTTACTGGCCACCAAAGAATGACTTGTTTGTTTTCGTTGCTAAACAAGAACTTATTCCCACTTGCACCACCTAATACCACCACAGTCTCTCCCATTAACGATGTTTTGAAGATTTTAGACTTGTATTTCTCTATTCTCTCTTTTACAAATTTCTCTGGCTTTCCTTCCTTGTTAGCCTTGAGAAACTCTAGTGTTTCCCCAAGAAATGGCCATCCACAACTTCCAGGAGGATAATTCAATCTCTTTCTTCTCATCACAAAGAAAATTATGATGAATAATACTAATGCCAACATCAAAACATAAGCAGAAGGAAATTCCATATCAAGCACTCTGATTTCTCTTTAATTTTTGATTGTCTTGAATAAATATATGTATACTTCCTCTCTTCTAATTACGTGGTGTATATAAATATACCCCTCTCTCCTATCTTTTGTTTTTATAAATCAAAAGTAAGCAAATCTGTGACGAAACAAATTTAATATAGAATATACATAATAATTGACATAGTGTGAGTCATAGAGAGAAAGAGGCCAGGTTGGTGAAGGAGAATATTTTATGATTACTAAAAAGTAGATAATAAATTGTTGTTTTAGCTTATTTTTATTTTGGGAATGAGAGTTGCTACTTAATTTTTAAAGAAATATTAAGAAAACTAATTTTGAGAAGACTTAATACACAAAATCAATTGAAAATATGCTAAGAGTTCAAGATTCATACTAAACTTTTAGAAAGGATTTGAAAGCACATAAAATGTCCGCTAACATGTGGTTATCCGACAAATAAAATATTTGGCTGATTATTTAAAAATAAAGATAAACTCGACTAATTTAGAAAGGCGGAATGGTCTGATGGATCCTTGTACTTGTATTAGTTTGTATTTTGAAACTTACCTCTTTGTCATCTGGACCCTTAAATTCCATAAAACACAATTTATCGAACCCCTGTGACCATTGACCACACTTATGTGCTTTAAGTAGGTTGAGTTGGCGAAATTGTGTGACTTCACACTCTTTAAGGCGAGTGAGTACTATATTTCAGTTTTAAAAATATTAGTAAAATAATAAATAATACAAAAATTTAAAATTAATTAAGAAGTCTCATCTTATTTACCCACTCCACCCTCAATTGCAGCCATCTCCATGCCCGATCCTTTTTTTTTTCTTTCCATACTTTTGTCATCAGATTTTTACATTGAAACCTTCTTGACTCCATTGATTCGCTGCTAAAAGGAGAGGTTGATGGTGGTGGTGCTCGTCGGAGAAATCAGGTTCACAGAAGAGTGAGAGAGACGATGAGGGTTGGTGGATCTAGTTACGAGACAACGAAGAGATTTCGGCTAGATCTAATGGTGCGGCGGCAGTAACTTAGGTTGAAGGATCTAGTTACGACAACGAAGAGATTTTGGCCTGGTGGTACGGCGACGGCTTATGTTGGAGGATCTAGTTACGACAACAAAGAGATTTCGGCTAGATTGGGTGGTGTGGCGGCGACGGAGGCTTAGGTTGGTAGTTTTGTGATGGTTGAAGGAGGATGAAAGGAAAATAACGAGGGTGTACGATAGAGATAAAAGACGGGTGAGGAAAAGAATATAGGCAGTCTCGGCGGCAAGAGTTTCTCCGGTAAATTTTGTATGTGTTAAGGTCAAAATAGGGGAGAAGATGTAGGAGTTTCAAAATTTTATTTTAAGGAACAAATATAAATTTTATTATTTTACTTTTTATTAAATAATTTTGATTAATAAATTTTAAAAATAGTTAATAAAGATAACTATGACATGTCATTGATATAGGTGATATGAATTTGACATGTCATCAATTTAAGGGAGAGTGAGTTTAAAAATCTTATTTGAATTGAGGCTAAGGGTTCAGTTGATAAATAGTTAAGATCCACAATAACCCATACAAGTATGAGGGTCTATTAGACCATTTTGCCATCTAGAAATAAACAAACTTTAAGACTTAAAATTATTTAGAGGGGAAAGGGAGTGTATTACCTAAAATGTCTAAGTAGATAGAGACTATTGAGAGTGGATTACAAACACCAATGGGGTGTGTTTCTCAAACTAAAAAGTGATAGTTTAAGTATTAAACTCACACTCTCAATAATTTCGATATGAAACTAAAAAAGTATAATTTAGATGTATTTTTTACACTTATCTCTTAATTATTTTTAGATAAATTACTATGAGTTAACTAACTCAAAATGGGTGTCCTTTGGGGAATTATGAATTAAGAACCTAAAAATTAAGTATAACTTACACAATTCCATAGTGTAAAGAGTAAATTACATTTTATTCTTACTCTTTTCTAATTACAATAATTTCTTAAAATTTGTACCTTTCGGATACATTAACTCACCATCCGGATACATTAATTCTAATACAAGAAGAATCTTTCTGTTGCTGAAAAAGAGAATAAATTATGAAAATTAATTAAATCTCATAAATTATGCTTACATTTCTTCTTACTCTCAATCACACATAGGAAAATTCTAACAAAATGAAGAATTTCATTGTTTCAAAATTTCAAATTGCACCCCCGTTCAACGAAGAAACCTTTCAAATTTGATTCAAAACTTTTGTCAAAAATTTGGGTAAGCGACAAAAGTGATGAAAATGTTGTTGGGCAGACGATTTCCTTTCGACTATTCAAGTTCGTCGAAAAGACTTTCAATTTTGATTCAAGATTGTCAAATAAATTTGAGATTCAAGATTCTTTCTTCTCCAGTTCATCGAAGATCCTTTCAATTTTGATTCAAAATTGTTGAAGTTGTTGAGATTCAAAATTCTTCTCCTATTATATTGAAGATCACTTGTCTAAATTTTTGAGAAGATTCATCATAAATATCGTTGCTACTTAGCATTTTAACTATTTACATGTCTTGTTTAAATTGATAAATATTGTATTTATACTAGATACATTAAATAAATAATTGTTGTTCATAAGATGTTTGATTTGAGATCTATACATTATTGTGTGATAGTTACTATGCAATAATATGTTTAATATATATTCGAATTTATGTATCATATCGAAAAAAATAGTGCATGATACATTACTATTTATGTATCTCATTTAAATTGATAACTATTGTTTTATACTAGATACATTAAATAAGTAGTTGTTGCCCGTAAGATGTTACATTTAAAATCGATACATTATCGGGTGATAATTTCTATGTAATTGATATATTGAATATAAGTTCAATTTTACGTATTCTATCTAAAAATTAGCGCATGATACATTACTATTTATGTATCTCACTTAAATTGATAAGTATTGTATTTATACTAGATACATTAAATAAGTAATTGTTGCCCATAAGATGTTAGATTTGAAATTAATATATTATCGGGTGGTAGTTGCTATGTAATTGATACACTAAGTATAAGTTTGAATTTACGTATCCTATCTAAAAAATTAGTGCAAGATACAAAACTATTTATGTATATAGTTTAAATTGATAAGTATTGTATTTATACTAGATACATTAAATAAGTAATTGTTGCCCATAAGATGTTAGCTTTGAAATCGATACATTACCGTGTGATAGTTATCATGTAATTGATATATTTAGTATAAATTCAAATTACGTATCATATCTAAAAAAGATAGTGCATGATACATTACTATTTTTTGTATCTAGTTTAAATTGATAAGTATTGTTATTGTTACCCATAAGTTGTTTGGTTCATATCTATTCAGTCAACTTATTATTTATGGATTACGATTAGAGTAGATCTTTTCCAAATCAAAATTTTATTTGAATAGGGTAATTATAGAGATATTTTGCAGATAATTAATTTGCTTACCATAATGAAATATGGTCAGTCCGATGACACATCACATAAAAAGAGGCAAATTCATAGTATTATATAATAGTATTTATAAGGTAAGTAATTGAATCATTGATCCAAATTTGGAAAATCTATTTGAAGGAGGACATATTTGGCATGAGATAATATATTTTTGATCAACATCCGTTAATTGAAGATAAAAGATTTAAAATTCAAAAATGAATTAATAGAAGTAACTCTAGAGTGATTTGTGGCTTTAAAAAAAGAAGGAAAATCATGTGTATGAGATTTCATAACAATGTATCCGGAAAAGGGGATATGGGAGCAAAAGAAGGGATTTTTTATATTTTTTTGAAAAAGTAGAGAAAATAAAAAAATATGATATAAATGGTGTGTAGTTAGGTAATATTTTAAAAAATTAATTAGCAAATAGACAACCAAGAATAATCAAACAAAATGAAATAAGGGAATAAAGGTTCGGGCCCAAGACTTGTTATGTCCGCCTGTGCCAGTAGTTGGACCTAATTTCGCTTTGGGCCTTTGGCCCATTTGAACTACTTGTTATACCTGTCCTAGGATATCATAAAATTATTTTTTCCTTGAGCTTTCATCCCAATTTCACCTATCTTAAACTCTAACAAGATATAACAAAAATAAAAGGGCTTTTGGTCCAATAATTGCAAAATACAGTAGCTAAAAATTTAGGGCTCTTTTAGCCCATTTTCAATGCAATATACAGTGTATAGGGGAGATGTATATTGTTGTATATTGTGCATATTAGCACTTTAATTCGCTCCAAACGCCTGTACATCAACTCAAAAGATTTGTTTTTCAATTTTTCATGCCGGTCGACTCGATAAATAATAAAATTTGGGCCTCCATGGTCCGATCATCAAAATGCAAAGAGGAGAGAAGTCCGTGAGGACTTAGGGAATATTTCACATGCAAAAAAAAAAAAAAAGAAGCAAAAGTTAACATACAATCCAACCAAAATGAAACATAGGAAAAGGATAGGATAAACTACACAAAGAGAAAAAATGATATATCTGTGTTAACATGGTCTAAACTAAAGAGCAAAAGGATTTTATATTCATCCAAGTGACTAAAAAATATAACACTGCACCACACCAACTCCAACCTTAAACAACAATCAAACTAGACGCTTTAAACCAAGTCATAAAAATATAAACAAGAAAGTAAAAATCAATTAAAATGAATCAACGTCTAATTTGTACTACCAGTATGCTATGAAACTTTAAGAGGATACTGTTCAGTGGTATCAAAATGGACAAGGACAGACACAATCAATTTTACATTAATTTTGAGAGACAAATAGTACAATATACTCCGAATACACACGTTCATCAAAGGCACGCTAAAGAGAGGATGATGCTAAGTCAGAATGAAATATGGCAGCAACTATGAAAGAAGCACATGGACTGAAGCAAACAGAGAACCAGGAAGAAAAAATGTTTACTTTTAAGACAGATTTGTCAGCAAATAATCATTTCTCTACAAAAAACAAGCAGCATAAAGTTACAAGTCACAAAATACCGTAGGACAATCACTAGACTTAAAAATGGAGAAAAAATGAGCTGATGCATCTAATGAACAATAGATACAACAACATTCAACCTCCATATTAAATAACTTCGATATTATTCCTAACACTCACAAAACACGAAAACAACATACTTACTTAACTCATCTAAAAAAACCTTTAAAATGCTCAAAGATGAAGAACAAATTCAACCAAATTAAAACTTCTTAAAACTTGCAAAGAGAACTTAAATGTCACGATCGGAGTCTAGACCCCAGACGATACCGGCGTCGTTGACCTCTCAGAGGTCGTAGACAAGCCTACATACATCATCGTTACTTCATCTAGGTTAATTTTAGCGGAAAATTTGAAATTTTTGTTACTTAACATTCATATAAGACATTCTACTTAAACTCATAAACGTTCACAATCAACCATCTAATATTAAGATCATCAAATAAAAGAAATAGTTCCATACTGCATTAAGTGTATACTTGCCAAAATGGCACCAATACAATGTCTGAAATAAGATGAGAAAGAAACGCCAGTGGAACATACTCCACTAACTCAAACCTATATCTAAGCTAGAATATAATGGGCAAGCGTCCTCGAAAGCATGAGGGTCTACCAAATTCGGATGAATGCTCCATGTCCGGATAGCTGGAATGTCGTACTGTAAGCTCTAACGTTCACCTGTACCTGCACCTAAAAGTAGATATTGTATGGGATTAGTACACACTTGTACTAAGTATGGGTATATGCAAGCACACACCAAGGACATACATGAGTAAAAATAGCTCTTTCCTAACAACATGATTTATGGAAAGTCAAGTCAGTGGACTTGCCAAATTTGGATTAGGAAAGTCAATGGACTTGCCAAATTTGGATTAGGAAAGTCAGTGGACTTGCCAAATTTGGATTAGGAAAGTCATGCCATGAGTGTAACATGCATCATCATAATGCCATGAGAGTACCATGCATCATCATACTTATCATTTTCCAAGCAGCACATAACATATTGCACATATCATATCACCTAGTTCGTATCATTCTTTCATATGCCATGAGACCTTGGAATCATGGACTTGACATTAGGACTTCCCAAAATGAGGGCTCAACATATGGGACCTCAACTAGGGAGCCTTCTTTAGCAAACACAGAGTCTGCTTCATTCATTCATACGTACTTCATTTTCATTCATTCATATACTAGTGCAATCACTAGTTATACCTAGGATGTAGTTTAAGACTCTCATCAGGTTTGCTGTGCAATGACCAAGAATAACCTAGTGTCATTACTTAAGTCTAGCTCACCTCTTGATTATCCTATCCTAACACCTTTGGTATAGTTCATTTCATTATGTGCATCATTTGAGGCTGGCCTCATTCTTTCTTTGGGAACTTTAACCTTAACCGACATAGATCACCGAAAAGAGGTGGAATCACCGGCCAAAGTGAACCAAAACATGCTAGCGTATATAGGGAGTCGAACCCTGCTAGATCCCAATATTGGCAGTATAGGTTCAAAGACTAGGAGATATAAGGAGACCCATACCCGGCATGCCGGCCAGTCTCATCTTATGAGAGTTACGTGAACCTCCGCCCTTCCCGAAGGAAGGCATCACCGCTCATAACTAGCCTATCGGTGCTTAGTGTAAAGTTTCATTACATTCAACTCATACATCATGAAAGCTGGCTTCTAGCATGAGGACATCATAGCTCATTAGATGATTTCTCATCTCATCATTAGTATTAAGTATGCATTAACTTCAATACTTTCATTAGAGTGTTCATAGAGACTGGTCTCTTCATTAACTTTACACTCTCATAGGTGAGTACGTTTTGGTAACATTTACTTAGGCTCATTTGAGATTGCTCTCATCTTCCACATTAGCCTCTCATCATGTTGTCACCACATTCTTTAACTTTAGCACATTTACTCTTCATAATTACTCACCACTTTACGTGAATGTTCATTTCGTCGTATGCCAATGCACTTGGCTCTTTAGTGTGTATCACTCTCTTACTTGACCCCTCTGGGGTTTCATTATCTCATCACTTAATATCTTAGGTTCACTTACTTTTTAAATGTATGCTAGACTTATGAGTCCACACATACAAGCCATGAGGCTTCATTCATAGTGTATCTAAGTGATTCATATTTACCCAAGATTATGTGGTACAAGACTTATGCATCTTGTAGGTATGCCAAGATATTGATTTCGATCTTTAGAGGCAGCATTCATTAAATAATTGTTTACGTATGACTTATGTGTCAATACGGAATTGGGCAAGGGAACCCGATTTCGAATCCCTTGGACAACACTTAATCTTATATTAAACTTGGTGATTGCATTTTTCAGATTTGGGGGACCCTAGTTCGATCCCCATCAGCCCCATACTATTTCCTTTCTTTTTCTCCTCTATTTTTCGTCCAAGGCATGGAGGTTGTAGGATCAATCCCCCACAAGCTCATTCTTTTTCTCTTAATTTATCTTTTAACTTTCTCACCTATCCAAGAGGTTGTGGGTTCAATCCCTATTCACCTCATTTTATATTTCTCCTTTATTTTTCTCCTAACTCTCTCATCTATTCAAGAGGTTGTGGGTTCAATCCACATTCTCCACATTTATTTTTCTTCTTTATTTTTCTCCTAACTCTCTCATCCACTCAAGAGGTTGGGGGTTCAATTCCCACTCTCCACATTTATTTTTCTCCTTTATTTTTCTCCTAACTCTCTCATCCATTCAAGAGGTTGGGGGTTCAATCCCCACTCTCCACATTTATTTTTCCTTTCATTTTTTTTGTGAAATTTTTATATAATTTACATTTGGTGAGGTCTTGGGTTCAATTCCCAATGACCTCACAATTGTTTTTTAAATTAGTCATTTTGGCCGAGACTACAAATTTTCAGCAAGCCGGAAATTTGGTCTCTTCCAATTCATTTTTCTCTCATTCTTTTGTTGATTTTTTTTGTAGCATTTTAAGTGACATTCAGTCAGTCACCTTAACCTTTTATGAACATCACATTTTTAGCATTTTTACACACGCAAAACACAACATTTAACCTACAAATTTCAGGCAGCAAACATAGTCAAATTTTTAGCACACACATGCTCAAAACAGTCCACTTAATGCACTTTTCTGGAATATATTTTTCATCCTTTACATGATTTCTTACCACACATTCAACACATAATCACAATCAGACCTAACATTATCTACCAGAAGACATACCAACGCATGCTTTGAATCGTTCAAAGGAGCTAATGACAGGGGCATGCAATGGGGACAACCTTAGTCTTTAAATCACGATTTAAACTGAACCTTAAGGGTCTCTTGGGAAAGGTACCAAGAGAGAAGAAAACCCATACCTTAATGTCGTTCAAAACTAGTTTAAGTGCTGCCAATTTACCATGAAACCAAGCCTCACCACCGAAACTTCAAGCACAATCCCGTCAAGAACTTGTTGTTGATTTTTTTTTTAGCTTAGTTTTTCGTTTGAGTTTTTGTGTGTAAGTTCTTCAAGAGTGAAGAACTATTATTTTCAGTTCTTTTAGTGATAAAAAATGTGAGAATGAGAGTGAGAGATGTGAGAATGAGAGGATTAGGATTATGATTAGGATTAGGAGAGTTAGGTGGAGACTAAGTCAAACTAGGACTCCTCATTATTTATTAATTTTATTATTAAAAATTTGATTTTTCCCTTACTTAAATCAGCTTTTTAAATATTTATTAATTCAACTAATTCACTTAATAAAATTAAATCAATTTAATCCTTGCTTCCACCAAGGCTCGAACCCGGCTGAAGCTAGATTTTGCTTAAAGGGTCAAATTCGACAACCTCTACCCGAATTGCCCCTCCACCATATTAATTAATTAAACAAATTAAATATTTAGGGTAATTACAATACTACCCTTAGCCTGGAAAAGACCATTTTACCCCTAGACCCTCAATACTTAAGATTACCCCTTTTTAAGTCTGTTTAAGACTCATTCGGATAAATCTTCATATTCGGGTGCCCTACATGGCTGGACCCAACCTTTCCTAGATCAACTAACTCACCAAGTTAGTTGGCTTGGTTGTTGCAGAGGTTCAGAGGTCTGGTTCTACGCGCATCAATTCATGTGAACCCGATCTAATCTAGGCATTCTAGATACATTAGACATTACTTACCATAGTCATTTTTAGGGTTGTTACATTATCCCCCCTTAGGAACATTCGTCCCCGATGACACTACACATCATTTTAAAATAAAGAGGGTGATTTTTGAAGATATCTTAACATACTTGAGACTTTACGCTTTGTGAATTTCTGTTTAACACTTACTCTGGATAATGCATATTACTCAAGCTTATCAGAAGCTTCATATTTGAGATTGAGGAACTTCCTTCTCAATCGCACTTAACTTGATGCACCTCACAACTCATGCAACACAAAAATCATGTCCACGCTATACAAAAACAGCAACCTAAAATGCAAACATGAATTCATTTTAACTCATATAGTGCAATTACTACACATACGATTATGGACTTACAACACCAAGTCGACTATTGCACTAAAACTTAGAGTTTCTTAAACAAAACCAGCCTTAGGAGGAGTATATCTAACCCCTTAGATAACATCTTGTTGGCCTTAAGATTTGAAATTATATGGCTCTGTTGGATTGATCCACGCCCTGCCCATTTATACGCTATCTCATTTGGCAACTGAAACCTCACTACACTGGTTTGATAGTCTATGGTAGCATAACACTTATGGAGAAAATCCATACCTAATCTATTCAATGCCTTTTATTGGTGAATATCTGATTCACATATTAGTAGGTTGGTGCACATCCTTGAAACCTACTAGCAGCTTCGCATTAATAGACTAAGGAAATCCTTCCTAAACTAGTTTCATCAAAGCATACAACATAATTAAACACATAAGTCACATAAGTCAACACCCAACATGATGACTCCAACATATTAACTTCATACTAGTGCATAAAACCATACACATGAAAAACTAATTTAGGCTACGCACCCGAGACGTCACCAGAGGTGTCTTCCCCTACCCCTAGACTTGAGTGCGAAGAATCGTTGCCTCCTTGGAGACTCTTCACTTGGACCATTCGGCTGAACTTTCTCCTTCCCTTTTTCTCGACCTCTCACATACGAACAATCCTTCATCATGTGACCTGGTTTTCCACAACTGTAACAAGCGTTAGAGCCCATCATACACTCTCATCCATGCAGTTTGTCACACTTCCTACAAGGTGGCCTCTCCTGAGGTGTATCTACTTCATTGTTTCTCTTAACTCTGGACTCGGAATCCCTATTAGAGCGACCCTTGGATGAACTTGACTCCCCTTGGTGGGAGAGTCCCTTCTTAAATCTAGGCTTATCCCTGATTTCACTACTACTCTTCCTTGAAAAATTCTTCTCAGCTTGCCTTGACCTGTTCCCTGCCCTAGTATGCTTCCTCCTCCTGTTTTCCTCCACTTGTTGGACACGGACCATAAGCTTGGAAAAGTCCATGCTCGCATGCAGCATAGCTGCCCTACACTCCTCCTCGAGATTCTCAACAATCTTAGATGCAGTGTAAACGGGAGGATTCATCCTCGTGAAGTCCTTTAACTTGTTAGCCATCGTGCTGGCATGTGGGTTTTTCCTGGGAACACCTTGTTGCTCCGCCTTTGTTTCTCCTCGTATTCATCTTTCTGAATCTCAAGAGTTGATGTTAGATACGCTCTTAACACCAAGAAACAGACATTAGAGAAGGCACGATAAGATCAGAAGAATAGAATTTTCCTACGCATCATGCAGTCTCTAATTCAGGATAGTGGTGCACTTCACTAGCATGACTTAGAAACTACTCAATGTGGTTGATGTGAACTTATTACCCTCGGAATTTAACCTAATGCTCTGATACCAACTTTGTCACGACTGGAGTCTAGACCCTAGACGAGACCGGCGTTGTTGACCTCTCAGAGGTCGCAGACAAGCCTACATACGTCATCGTTACTTCATCTAGGTTAATTTTAGCGAAAAATTTGAAATTTTTGTTACTTAACATTCATATAAGACATTCTACTTAAACTCATAAACGTTCACAATCAACCATCTAATATAGATCATCAAATGAAAGAAATAGTTCCATACTGCATTAAGTGTATACTTGCCAAAATGGCACCAATACAATGTCTGAAATAAGATGAGAAAGAAACGCTAGTGGAACAAACTCCACTAACTCAAACCTATATCTAAGCTAGAATATAATGGTCAAGCGTCCTCGAAAGCATGAGGATCTACCAAATCCGGATGAATGCTCCACGTCCGGATAGCTGCAACATCGTACTGTAAGCTCTAACGTCCACCTGTGCCTGCACCTAAAAGTAGATATTGTATGGGATTAGTACACACTTGTACTAAGTATGGGTATATGCAAGCACACACCAAGGACATGCATGAGTAAGAATAGCTCTTTCCTAACAACATGATTTATGGAAAGTCAAGTCAATGGACTTGCCAAATTTGGATTAGGAAAGTCAGTGGACTTGCCAAATTTGGATTAGGAAAGTCATGCCATGAGAGTAACATGCATCATCATACTTATCATTTTGTAAGCAACACATAACATATTGCACATATCATATCACGTAGTTCATATCATTCTTTCATATGCCATGAGACCTTGGAATCATGGACTTGACATTAGGACTTCCCAAAATGAGGGCTCAGCATATGGGACCTCAACTAGGGAGCCTTCTTTAGCAAACACAGAGTCTGCTTCATTCATTCATACGTACTTCATTTTCATTCATTCATATACTAGTGCAATCACTAGTCATACCTAAGATGTAGTTTAAGACTCTCATTGGGTTTGCTGTGCAATGACCAAGAATAACCTAGTGTCATTACTTAAGTCTAGGTCACCTCTTGATTATCCTATCCTAACACCTTTGGTATCGTTCATTTCATTATGTGCATCATTTGAGGCTGGCCACATTCTTTCTTTGGGAACTTTAACCTTAACCGACATAGATCATGTGAGCATCATGAAATCCAGTGTGTAATCCCCACACCGAAAAGAGGTGGAATCACCGGCCAAAGTGAACCAAAACATGCTAGCGTATATAGGGAGTCAAACCCTGCTAGATCCCTATATTGGCAGTATAGGTTCAAAGACTAGGAGATATAAGGAGACCCATACCCGGTATGCCAGACAGTCTCATCTCATGAGAGTTACGTGAACCTCCGCCCTTCCTGAAGGAAGGCATCACCGCTCATAATTAGCCTATTGGTGCTCAGTGTAAAGTTCCATTACGTTCAACTCATACATCATGGAAGCTGGCTTCTAGCATGAGGACATCATAGCTCATTAGATGATTTCTCATGTCATCATTAGTATTAAGAATGCATTAACTTCAATACTTTCATTAGAGTGTTCATAGAGACTGGTCTCTTCATTAACTTTAGACTCTCATAGGTGAGTACGTTTTGGTAACATTTACTTAGGATCATTTGAGATTGCTCTCATCTTTCACATTAGCCTCTTATCATGTTGTCACCACATTCTTTAACTTTAGCACATTTACTCTTCATAATTACTCACCACTTTACGTGAATGTTCATTTCATCGTATGCCAATGCACTTGGCTCTTTAGTGTGTATCACACTCTTACTTGACCCCTCTGGGGTTTCATTATCTCATCACTTAATATCTTAGGTTCACTTACTTTTTAAATGTATGCTAGACTTATGAGTCCACACATACAAGCCATGAGGCTTCATTCATAGTGTATCTAAGTGATTCATATTTACCCAAGATTATGTGGTACAAGACTTATGCATCTTGTAGGTATGCCAAGATATTGATTTCAATCTTTAGAGGCAGCATTCATTAAATAATTGTTTACGTATGACTTATGTGTCAATACGGAATTGGGCAAGGGAACCCGATTTCAAATCCCTTGGGCAACACTTAATCTTATATTAAACTTGGTGATTGCATTTTTTAGATTTGGGGGACCCTAGTTCGATCCCCATCAACCCCATACTATTTCCTTTCTTTTTCTCCTCTATGTTTCGTCCAAGGCATGGAGGTTGTAGGATCAATCCCCCACAAGCTCATTCTTTTTCTCTTAATTTATCTTTTAACTTTCTCACCTATCCAAGAGGTTGTGGGTTCAATCCCCATTCACCTCATTGTATATTTCTCCTTTATTTTCCTCCTAACTCTCTCATCTATTCAAGAGGTTGTGGGTTCAATCCAAACTCTCCACATTTATTTTTATCCTTTATTTTTCTCCTAACTCTCTCATCCATTCAAGAGATTGGGGGTTCAATCCCCACTCTCCACATTTATTTTTCTCCTTTATTTTTCTCCTAACTCTCTCATCCATTCAAGAGGTTGGGGGTTCAATCCCCACTCTCCACATTTATTTTTCCTTTCATTTTTTTCATGAAATTTTTATATAATTTACATTTGGTGAGGTCTTGGGTTCCATTCCCAATGACCTGATAATTATTTTTTTAAATTAGTCATTTTGGCCGAGACTACAAATTTGCAGCATGCTGGAAATTTGGTCTCTTCCAATCCATTTTTCTCTCATTCTTTTGTCGATATTTTTGTAGCATTTTAAGTGACATTCAGTCAGTCACCTTAACCTTTTATGAACATCACATTTTAAGCATTTTTACACACGCAAAACATAACATTTAACATACAAATTTCAGGCAGCAAACATAGTCAAATTTTCAGCACACACATGCTCAAAACAGTCCACTTAATGCACTTTTTCGAAATATATTTTTCATCACATTCAACACATAATCACAACCAGACCTAACATTATCTACCAGAAGACATACCAACGTATGCTTTGAATCGTTCAAAGGAGCTAATAATAGGGGCATGCAACGGGGACAACCTTAGTCTTTAAATCGCGATTTAAACTGAACCTTAAGGGTCTCTTGGGAAAGGTACCAAGAGAGAAGAAAACCCATACCTTAATGTCGTTCAAAACTTGTTTAAATGCTGCCAATTTACCATGAAACCAAGCCTCACCACCGAAACTTCAAGCACAATCCCGTCAAGAACTTGTTGTTGATTTTTGTTTTTAGCTTAGTTTTTCGTTTGAGTTTTTGTGTGTAAGTTCTTCAAGAGTGACGAACTATTATTTTCAGTTATTTTAGTGATAAAAAACGTGAGAATGAGAGAGAGATGTGAGAATGAGAGGATTAGGATTATGATTAGGATTAGGAGAGTTAGGTGGAGACTAAGTCAAACTAGGACTCCTCATTATTTATTAATTTTATTATTAAAAATTTGATTTTTCCCTTACTTAAATCAGCTTTTTAAATATTTATTAATTCAACTAATTCACTTAATAAAATTAAATCAATTTAATCCTTGC
Source organism: Solanum sitiens (assembly GCA_016801875.1). Taxonomy (NCBI): domain Eukaryota; kingdom Viridiplantae; phylum Streptophyta; class Magnoliopsida; order Solanales; family Solanaceae; genus Solanum; species Solanum sitiens. Next base: position 53,883 of record JABWTJ010000499.1, on the reverse strand, counting down.
TTCCACCAAGGCTCGAACCCGGGTGAAGCTAGATTTTGCTTAAAGGGTCAAATTCAGCAACCTCTACCCGAATTGCCCCTCCACCATATTAATTAATTACATAAATTAAATATTTAGGGTAATTACAATACTACCCTTAGCATTGAAAAGACCATTTTACCCCTAAACCCTCAAAACTTAAGATTACCCCATTTTAAGTCTGGTTAAGACTCATCCGGGTAAATCTTCATATTCGGGTGCCCTACATGGCTGGACCCAACCTTTCCTAGATCAACTAACTCACCAAGTTAGTTGGCTTGGTTGTTGCAGAGGTTCAGAGGTCTGGTTCTACGCGCATCAATTCGTGTGAACCCGATCTAATCTAGGCATTCTAGATACATTAGACATTACTTAGCATAGTTATTTTTAGGGTTGTTACATAAAAGATACTAACCATTAAACTCAAATTACATAAAAAAGTAGACATGGAAATCAAACTAACAACTAAACAAGGACAAAAGAACAACAAGGAAACAAACTGTTAGACATAAGAATCAAAAGGAAAACCAAACTATTAATCAAAGGCATTTTAGGAATAAGTCACACACAAAGACATATACTATGCCTCAACAACTAAAGAACCAAAATGACCGAACAGTAAACCAAAGAAGAAAAGAGGCATTCGTGTGAGGACGAACGAGAGTTAACAATAAGCTTTAGATTATAAACAAAATAGAGAGTTAATATCAAAGGAAGTCACCTTTCAGAGAGTAGCGAATTGGGATTATGCATTCAATGAGTGTTTCTATGGATTAGATCTCCAAGAGAAGGTTTCGTGTTTCCAATGTGTATTTTGATGGTATACAATTTGAAAGCATGAGAAAAAAATATGTTTATGCATTCAATTTGTGACAGAAAGGAAAAAAACACTAGTAACATAAAATTAGTGATTATGCATTCAATGAGTGTTTCTATGGATTAGATCTCCAAGAGAAGGTTTCGTGTTTCCAATGTGTATTTTGATGGTATACAATTTGAAAGCATGAGAAAAAAATAGTGGAAAATAATTTCAAATACTTGAAAATATTTTTGAGAACATATTTAAAATGTAGGGGTTCTTTACTTGTGATAAAGACAAATTCATACTTACTATCTAATTTAAATTTGAAAGTACAAGATACGAAACTTTATGACATTCTTGTATTATGTTAGACCCACGATATTCTTGAAGATATCTGATATTCTGGTCATTGAGTCTCTCTTTACCAGTGTATGATATGACTAGTATAAAACCACAAAATTATATTACTCGTTAAAAAGAATTGTGTTCTTTGATGAAAAAGTTTCACTTAAAATATTGTGATTTTTCATGAAAAGATATGTCTATTAAAACAATTTTTTTGTATAGACATTGGTGAAAAGTGACCTGTTATATTTGTGTTGACATTTGGGTCATATTTCCCTTATTGGACCAATTAGACTATGGTCATGGGTAATTCTATAACAAATCGAATGTTATGGAAAGGTCCTTCTGAAAAGGACATATGATAAGTTGTTGACTGTAAAACAATGTCTCTATTTGAGAAAATTATAAAAAGTAACAAACAAAATATTTGTGGGAAAAGGTTACCTCACAAAAGGTCTTTTCAAACATAGTATTTTTGTTTGTTCTTACTTGCTTGACTCAAATTGTTTGTGACATAAATGTTTGAGACATGTCAATTATAAAATCTTGTAAAAATTGCCTAACTTCTAGTACAATAAATCAGTGTCAAGTATGTGTTGTTGAAATGAATTAGAATACCTTTGAATTGATTTACACTGACATTTGTGATATGAAGTCAACACCATCTCGTGGTGGAAAAAAGTGTTTCATAAATTTTATTGACAATCGCACTAGATATTGATATGTTTATTTGCTTAATGGTAAGGATGAAGCTATAGGCAATATAAAACTGAAGTTGAAAGTCAGTTGGATATTTTCATGATTAGAAATGGTAGATGTGAAGAATATGAATCTTCTTTTGCAGAAATATATTAGGAAATATAATCATCCATCAAATTACTGCACATTCTCACCTCAATCTAATGAAATTGTTGAAAGGAAAAATCAAACTTTGAAGGAAATGTTGAATGTCCTATAAGTTTAGATTTACCCCAAAATTTGTTGGGGGTGCTGTCATTATTGCAAAAGAGAACAATAAAAAAAATTTATGTTCAGAAAGGGAGCAACAAAAAGTTTTGTTTGTTCAGACTTTGTTGTATCCTGATAGAGAATGATTGTCGCCCCTTAAAGTATATACAAGCATTAACTCTTGAAAGATAGTGATCTAAAAATTTTCAATCATGTCTATTACATATAAGAAATGGAATGAGGGAATTATTCCCAAACTAGTTAAAATAGGACCTAAGACTGTGGATTGTATGTTCTTTGGATATGCTACAAATAGTAAAGCATGTCAAGTTATGACTCATATGTCTGAACCGTCGGATATTAAGTGAAGGGTCTAAACAACCTTGGAATGAACCAAAGGAGAATATAATTAATAAAGAGATACAAAGGGGTAGTAAATGTAAATGGACAAATTACTCCCTTCGAATTGATTTTGTAATATTTCTTCTGGAAAATGAGTCTCATAAATTCGAAGAAGTTATGCCCTTTGTGGACTCATTTTGGAAAGAGGCTGTCAATAGTAAGATTGATTCAATCTTGAGCAACCGTACTTGAGAGTTGGTTGATCTTCCTCCAGGAAATAAACTTTTGGGTTCAAAGTGGATCTACAAAAGGAAAAGAAAGCTGACGGAACTATTGATAGATACAAAGCAAGACTTGTTGTCATAAGCTTTAGACAATAATAAAGCCTTGACTATTTTGACACATAATAGCCACTAACTAGGATACATCAAGTCAGATGTTGATTGCGCTAATTGCAGTATATGATCTTCAAATTCGTCAAAATGGATGAAAATATTTTTCTTAAAAATGAAAAATTGGAGGAAGAAATTTACATGGGAATAACGCGAGGGCTTTGTGGTTCCTGTTAAAGAAAAGAAAAGTCTGTAAACTTGTTAAGTCACTTTGTGGACTAAAAACAAGCATCCAACTAATGACATGCGAAGTTTGACCAAACTATATTGACAAATGAATTCAAGAATGTGATAAACGTTTTTACATTAAATAAATCCAAATCACAAGGTCATTGTTTGTTTTTGTCTTGATGACATGTAGATCATCAAAAGAGACATTTCTGACATAAATGCTACTAAGCATATTTAGAAAGTAACTTCGATATGAAAGACATTAAAGTTTGATGTGATTAAAAAGGTACTTGAGAAGTTCAAGTATTTGAATTTCAATATTGTCAAGACTATAATAAATGTGAGCTTTGTACTACCAAAGAATGAAGGCTAAATTGACTCACAATTGATGTAACACCCTAAAAATGAACTAGATAAAACTAGAGCCTAACATGCGTGTCATGAGGTGTTATGGTCTAAAAATGGTTAACTATAGTGTTAAGAGGCAGTGTGTTTAGTTTGTAAGAGTTTGGAGGTAAAACATCCTAGAACGTCCAAGACGTTTGAATGATAGACTTGAGACGTGTTTGTGTGTTCTAGTGTACCTTGGCATGTTTTAAATGGTGTTTGGTATTCAAATGGATAGGGAAGGTTCCTAACACCTAGACGAGCGTATTTAGAGTTGAAACGTCCGGGCATGAATCCCCAAGGACAACCCTAAGGGTCCTTGAGAAGGACCCAAACTTGGGCTTGAAACGGCCCAAGGCAATCCCAACCAACGACTCCACAAACGGCGGACCGTAGTCCTATGCATCCCTCGTTGATTGTGGGTGCCACTCCACACTTAGGCATGGGAGCCAAACCCCCAAATTGTGACTCTCTGTCACAAACGATGGACATGCAGGACGGTGCCGTCATTCCATCGACGGTCTGTCGTTTGCAAGCGTCGTTTGGTGCCTGCAATTCCCTGCAGATTCTTGGCCAAGGTAAGGGTGAAGTGGAAAATTCACCTAGCTTCTAAGTAAAATATTGGGCAGTTACTTTAGGTGTTTTTGGGTATTTTAAGTCACTTTTTAAGTCTAGAACCTATAGTTGAGTTCATTATTCAAAAAGAAAACCCAAGACCCCAAATAGAATCCTATAGAACTCCGTTGAAGCTTGAAGCAAGGTTGAGGCCACAAGCTTGATTTATCCATTGAATCGTCATCAATTTCATGGATAATATTCATCAAGGTATGGTGTTTCATCCTTGAACTCTCTTTCTTCAAGGAGCCAAACTTCAAAGGCTTTTTCTAAGACTTCTCAAAACATGAAATCTTCTATTTTGACTTCTAGCTTTGGGTTCATGCATAAAATGATTTGAATCAATGATTTATGTTATAATTGATGTTAATTGAATGATTTTAGATCAGAATTTCTATGAACCCCTGCAATTTATGAAATCCTAATTTTGGCTATAATGTGGGTTATTTGATCATGGCTCTATTGTATTGAATTCTTGTGTAGATTACTTTGGGCAATTGATTTATATAAATATCATGTTATAATTGCATATAGGCTGCCTTAGTTTGATCATGTTCATAATGTGTATTGTTGGATCATTGATTTGGTTGCATGTTGGATTGAGTTGTGTGCATGACTATTGGTAAGAGCCTTTGGTGAAGTGAGTTGATTGAGAATGCTAAGGATTTGTGGTGTTGATGATGGAATGGTGGTAAGATGACCTAATATCCTTATATTGTGTAGTATAGGTATTGAATTGTGATGATTGGTGTGGTCCACTTATGGTGGCGGTAATTATGTGTTATAATTGTATAGAATGTGGCCTTGTTGTCATTATTTTATGAATTGTGATGTTATCATGTTGTAGCTATATAGGTGATGATTGTGAAGGCTTATATGTCTTATGTGTATGAATGAAGTGAAAACATGATTTCTCCTAATTGATTATAAGTGATCATGATAGACTATGGTAATGTCTTTATATGTTTATACTTGATGTTGAAGTATGATTCTCTCTAATTGACTATATGAGTCTTATGATGAACTATGTTGATGTTTCGATAGAAGTGTATAGAGTGACTTGTAGAGGACTTAGTTGTTCCTATGTGCTACTCGAATATTATTGTACATGTGATAACATGATGAGGTATGTCTTGTTTTGGTAGACCTATGTCCCTCTAATTGATACATGAAGAATGTGAATATGGACCTTGACTTAGTAGGCTTAAGCACCTTTGTCATGTATGTGTATATATGATTGAAATATGACCTTGAACCTGGTTAAGAGGGTCATTGATTTGGAACCTTCAAACTAGAAAGAAGGTTATGATATCCTTGAAGTTGAAAGCTGTAATGTTATCCTTCTTGTGTGAATGATGGACTTAGGGATAGGTTGGCTGGAACGACCGACATGAAACCATCTCTACAAGAGTCATTAAGCTATCCGTATAGACCATTGAGTGTCATCCCTAGTGGAACTATCCTTGGTGAGGTGTATTATGATTTGGTAGTGACTAAAATATGGTACCTCTTCATATGCCCTTATGTGATTGAATTTACTCTATAGAACATGGCTAGCACCGTGAGAATATGCTTGGGGAGTGTCTCTACTTGAGTTGATACTAGATTACAAAGAAACCCTTGATATTTCTTAACCATGTGACTACATGGGATGTGTCCTAGTTCTACTCTTGGCAAGTAGAAAACCCTCTATCGGAGAAGGGTAGACTCCGGATTCCATGCCTTGCTAGAATGGTCTATGTTGGTTAATGCCTATTCTCATCATGTGGGAGGCATTCTAGTATTTGAGAAGTTCTACAACATGTAGGTAGTGGAATGAGACGCTATCTATCATTGCACGAGTAGGCTTTGAAGATGCTAGGATGAGGGTTCCTTAGGTCTTCCAAGACCATTATGTGAAGTCTTCTAAATATGAATGTCTTTTAAGTGTCTTAATAACTATTGATTGACTAAGTTAATGCATATGAATGAAAAGGTACTTATCTAGAGTAGTTTTAAGGATTGTTTAAGTAGGCTTGAAAAGGGTGTATGGGCGGTCTCTTAATGTCTTACTTAGTTGAGTCTTAGAGTAATTCTAGGTAGGGAGTCTAATGATAGAAATTGAATAATCTTATCATAGGAAGTATTAAGAATTATTGAGGTGTGCTTTAAGAGGGTGTATGGACGGTCTGTTCTTGTCTTACTTAAGTAAGTCTTAGGATAACCTTTGGTAGAAGGGTTATATGATATGTGGTTTGAAGTGATGTTTATGCTATATTGTGGTTTACTTGGAATATGTCTTATATGTGTGTATGTTGACTTGTAAGTGGGTTCTTATACTTATGTTTTATGAGGTTTTCTCCAAAAGAGCATGAAAGTATACTTTAAAACAAATGTCCTTTTAGCATAATTTTGATTGCATGTCACCATACTTAGTGCATTCTATTGTACTAATTCCATATGTTGTTATATCTCTAAAGGTGTAGGTGACAAGTGAGGAGTATATTGGAAGCAATCTTGGTATTATCATCCTTTCAAGCACATTTTGGGTATCTCCTCAATTGATTCGAGGACATAGTTATGTTTAGCTTTTATTGTCATGATACATTGTATTAGAATTTGAAATTTTCCATTTTGATGATGTATGGATTGTGACCCAAGATATTCGTTGGTCTAAGATGGCTACAAGGAGACTTAGTATTTTCTATGTTTTTCTATGATAGATATTTTGAACTATTGTTCATTTGTTGTGAAAAGCTTTAATCCGCACTACTTTTCATACATATATGCAATGAATGATGACTAAGGGCTTGTGCAATACCTCTGAGAGGTCGAGTACACCATGTGGAGACTTGAAGGATGCCCTATCTTCTAGGGTATACTTTGGATCGTGACAAGCTTGGTATTAGAGCATAGGTTATGAAGTAGTCTTTAGGAATCCAAAGTCTCATTAAATCCACGTCTAGTAGAGTCTTGTTCAGCGGTGTGAGTCGCGACACATCTATGAGCGATAGGCTATAAGACGATATAGTTTCACTTTCTTCATCACTCTTGTGTCGTACCATTGATTTGAGGTTATACGTGTCTTTTTCTAATCTCTTCTCTTGTCATTATAGGATATGACTACAAGAAGAATGGCCGCGAGAAGATTGGAAGAGGAAGGGGTAAATGAGGAAGTTACTCCCAAAGATGGATAAGTTCCACAAGGTGTCCAAGTTCCTCCCCAAGTTGATCAAGTCCCTATAGTGGGTGAAGGTAATGAGGTTCTGGTGGTTCCCCTGTGTAACATTCCAGAAAACGTACTTGTCTAGTGAAGAGACTATTAGGTTTTAAGAATACGTATTGGGGTACATAGGCATCCCAATGCCGAATATTGAGTAATATTGGGCATGTTAGAGCATATTGGCTTACGAGTGTTGGCCAATTTCTACACAAGTAACTTAAAATACACTTTGATGTTCAAATGATCCAATCCAAGCTTGTTTAAGAATTGTACCTGCAATTAAGACCCTAAGCTAAAATTATTATTTATTTACACACATTAGGTACGAGGCATCCAAGTGTCAAGCCTAGGTACCATAGCACATGATCATTTAAAAGGATCATGTAGATTAAGCAGTGCCCAAGGATATAGTGAGGATCCTTGGGACAAGAAGTGAACTTTCCAGAGTGCACGGTTAGGAAAGTGCACGACAACACATGTGCAAGGCACATGTGCTAACGGCCGAGAGACAAGCCCAACTGATTCGGTTAGGGCGGTTAGGGGGCAGGCACACATCAGGCACACATCGGGTCCAGCCACGTGGGACCGAGCTTCCTAACCAATCCTAGGTTCTAACTAACCAACCTAACTAACTAACTAACCTAGGATTAACTAAAATGAATTAACTAGTGTGCCCAAAATCCTAAGACCTAACCGGGTGACACTAGCCGAGTATCTAACTAAAGAAACATCCTAGTACCTAACCTAGGATGGTCCAAAGGGGTTGATTATGGTCCTAAAGACTTAGGGGTACTTTAGTAATTACCCTAGGTCACTTAATTAATTAAATTAATAACTTAATTAATTAATTTAAAATCATGGTGAAACCCGAGACCCTTAGTCAAACGTTCCTACTTTTAGTCAATTTAGGAGGGGCGTTTTGGTAATTTAAGTGGAGGGTCTTTTGGGTAATTCATGGAACGACTATATATTGATATTAGGTTAGTTTTTGACCACTTTTACACATCCCAAATCAGATCAAACGAAATTTCTCCCAATCTCTCAAGAACACTCTCTTTTCCAAACTCCATTGAAGAACAAGAAAAGCTTAAGGAAGAAGACGAAGGTTTCGAAGTTTCCAATCAGATTTCATGGATTCTTCATCTATAAGGTATGAGTTTTTCACTCTTGGGATTCCTTTCCCCAAGAGGTCCTTTCAAGATAAGTTTTCAAGAACTTCAAATACTAGGGTTTTTACTCTACAAAACGGATTTTCTTCCTAACCCTAGATTTATGATTTTCAATGAAAAGTAAACACTTTCTATATTTAATTTCACACGAATTGTTGAGTATTTGATTGATAATATTTGAGTGCCGTGTGTTACATGATTTTTCTCTAAGTGATGGCTTCGAATGGGGTGTTTCTATTGTTTGATAATGTATAAACGTTAGAGTTGGAATTTAAGGTTTGAATGAACCCTTTTATGACCCGTTTACCTTCTCCTACGCTATGCATTGATCTTGTACATGATTTGATGAGTTATTCTTGATTATGCCATTGAGTATTTCACTATGTATGATTACGAATATTGCATGATGAATAAGATTCTTGGAAGCAAGAGGTAAGTCTTCTAAGTGTGATTACTCTTAATTGTTTATGTTAGCCTATAAATTATGATACTATGTTATGAAAAGTATGTATGATGTGTTATGTGAATATTCTGGGCTATGAACATGTAAATTGTGAGATTATGATAAGAATACGAATATGCAAGTTTATGATATCCCTTGTATGCTTTACACAAGGTGATTATGTTATGTTAATCTCACATATGAAAGGTTACGATGAAAGGACAATTCTCATCTAATCTAAAAAAGCTCATGATCATGTTATACAAGGAGATAATCTCCTATGACCTATGATAAGTTTATGATAAAAGAAAACTTAAAGGTTATTTCAAGAAAGGGACTTAAGCTAAGCACCGATTAACTAGATATGGGAAGTGTCCCTTCCCTAGCGGGAAGGTAGGTTCACAATGATTCTCATGAGATTGAGGCTGCCATGTAATGTGGAACTATGGGTGTCTAATACATCTCGTAGTTCTTGAACTATGTTGCCACCATAGGATACTAGCTAGTGGATCCACCTAGAAAGCTATGTCATATTAGGTTCTACTTTGGCCGGTTGACCATCTTTTTTTGGTGTGGGGAAGATACTGGATTCCATGTTTATCTCACATGGTCTATGTCGTTTAATGTGTATGTTCCCTCATGTAAAATAAAAGACAAGTAAATGAACGTTGACTAGGATGACTTGAGAAGTTTGCTTAGTATAAGTAGTGGTATGGGACGCTACCTAGACATTGCACAAGTTGATTCTAAGGGAAGTCCTAGGAGATTGTTCTTATGTAATATGATAACATGAAAGGTATGGTGTTTATGATATATGATGTTACTCTTATATGAATATTGGTCATTATGATGAATATGTTATTTAGTTATATTGATATATGAAGTGATGACTAACTATGTTACAAGTTATATGAGGCAAAGCTTTACTTATGGTCTCCTATCTTATCTACTTGGTTATGTGGGGTTATGGGGCTTCACATGACCATTGAACTTGTAGGTTGGGGATGGGATCATTGGTAATTGTTTTGTATGTTGTGTTTATATGATTTATTGAATATGAAATGTTAACATGAATCTATGAGAAGATTTGTTGATTATGATCATGCTTTAACTTGTATATGTTATATGGTATGTGCATTGAAGACTTTCATATGACTTAGTAACATTCTAAAGAGATGATATACGATCCTTTTTCATGCATGTCCCTACGTGTTATGTGCATATACACATACTTAGTACATGTGGCGTACTAACCCCATTAATTTATATTACTACAATTGTAGGTTCCGGCCATTGAAGTTAAGCAGGTCGATTTGAAGAAGCTTGGAACACTTTCTCCAAGTCTTGGTAGGTCCTCACGTTCAAGACACTATCATTTATATTCCAACATATGAAGACTTAGTAGTTTTTAGAATACGTTATTTCCATTATGTTCTTTGGATTCTTTTGTATTAAGGCCTATATGACATATTGACTATTATTGGCTAAGTCCAGATTTGCATTCTTAGATGGTTTCTATATATGTGAGATAGTTTTAGAATATCGTATGTCTTTATGAATCTTAAGTATGAAGTCTAAGTATACTTCATTAGTATGTTAAAAGTTTTAATTTTCCACAAAATTTAATATGATTATGATGAAAGTTAAGAAGAGGCTTGTCTGCGACCTCTGAGAGGTTAACGACGCTGGTCTCATCCGGGTCTAGGATCCGGGTTGACAAATTTTGTATCAGAGCATGAGGTTAAATATCCTTAGGATCAATGTCTCACTAAACCATATTACCTAGTATCTTGTTCATGGTTGTGAAGCACGCCACAATTGTGGACGAGAGACTATGTGATGAGTAGGAAACTTCTCTTTTCTTGATACTCCTATGTCATGCCTTTAGAGCTTTGACACGATGTGTCTTTTAGCATCTAAGACCTTTCTTTTACAGATTCTTTCCAAGGGAACAAAGAGAAGCTAAGGTAGAGGAGTTCATTAACCTTTGAAGTTCATTAAGATGTCCAAATATGCTTCTTCTTTGGTTTCTAATGCTAGGGATGAAATGTGCCGTTATGTAACGGGCGTGTCCGAAGAGCTTGAAGAAGAATGCCATGCATCCATGCTTCATGACAATATGGATCTTTCTAGGTTGATGGTTCATGCTCAACAGGTTGAGGAAAGTCGCCTAAGGAAGAGAAATAGGGAAGCTAAGAAGGCAAAGTCTTTTGAGAGTGGTTCTCCTAAAAGTAGGCTTGATGTTCAAGATGAACCTAAGTTTAAGAAGAGGTTTTCAAACCAAGTTCCTTCAGATTTCTTCAAGAATCGCAATGATAGAGGTTCCTAAACCTCAAGAGGGGAGAAATGTTGATCCACCAAGAGAAAGACCAACTTGTGGTAAGTGTGGTAAGAAGTATGGGGGCGAATGTCTTGTTGGAACTAATAGTTGCTATGGTTGTGGCAAAGGTGGCCATATGGTAAAATATTTTCCTAATGTAAGAAGTCAAGGTAAGGGTAATAGTGAAGCTCAACCAAGCGGTCCTAATTCTGAATCTCCAAAAAGGAACCGTTTCTATGCATTCAAGGCTAGGGGTGAATAAGAAAGCTCTCCGGACATTGTGACGGGTAGGTTACAAGTTTTCTCTGTTAATGTTATGCTTTGCTTGACCCAGGGGCTACTCTTTCTTTCGTTACACCTTTGGTAGCTAGGAAGTTTGATGTACTTCCCGATGTTTTGATTGAGCCCTTTTTCGTTTGTACCCCAATGGGTGACTCTGTAGTTGCAAAAAGAGTCTATAGGAAATGCCTTGTCATGCTGCCCAATAGAGTTACTCTTGTTGATTTGGTAGAACTTGACATGTTTGATTTTGATATCATCTTTGGTATGGATTGACTTCATGATTCTTTTGCTTCCGTAGATTGTAGAACAAGGGTAGTGAAGTTTCAATTCCCTAATGAACCTATTCTAGAGTGGAAAGGGGGAAATTCTATGCCAAGGGGTCAAATTATTTCGTGTTTAAAGTCTTGTAAGATGATAGCCAAGGGTTGTTTATACCATGTGGTGAGGATAAATGAGGCTTTTTAAACGTATTGAATTCAAGAAAACCAAAACCAGGGTTGTTCCCAATGAAATTGTCGAATGTTAATCTCCCTAGTTCTCCTTATTTCCAATTCTAGTAGTATGTATAATGCTCAAGATTTTAGTAAGAAGGTAAGAAAGAAAGAAAGAAAGAAGTAGGAAGATGAGGGGTGTCCGGATAGGATGACCAAAGGGTGAGGTTAGACTAAGTAATGATGTAAGTCATTCTTAGTCATTGCACAAAAAGATCATAATGGAAGTCTTAAAAGAATATCTTCAGTCAACCTAGCATGTTAAAAGTGAACGTGAGATCAAAGAAGAAGGAATATAAGTTCAAAGTGAACTATGTAAGCAAAGCATGGGAATGTCAAATCATTAGTGCTTGATAAGAATGAAGTTTTAACAGTTATGGGTTTATGCCAATATTGGAGTATGAATATATGCCCCAAGAACTATATATTATGCAAATAATCAAAGAATGGGTATAGCCAATAAAGATTGTCTTATAAAGACTTCATGCCCAATTTAACAAGAAAAAAAAATAAACTTGTTTACTAAATAGGTGCATGTTTTGGTAAAAGATAGTACCAACTAGAGTTTTAAGAAGATGTTTTCATACTGTATTCTTGCACTTATGTGAAACTTGTATGCATATGTTTTCTTGGGATTTTGCTGTTTTGTTGATATCTTGATAAGATTGATAGTATGGTAACTCTTTGATGCATTGTGAGCTTATGATAAGGTTGAGAAGGAAATTCCTCACTATGTGTTATGAATATGTAGCTCTTATATATTTGTGCATCATAAATTGAGTGCTAAGTGTAATGATATGTTATGTGCTGGTTGTGCTGCTAGTATTGAGTCTTTTTCCTACCCTCCAAAAGAATTTAGTGTCATTCGGGGATGAATATTCCTAAGGGGGGGGATAATGTAACATTCCAGAAAATGTACTTGTCTAGTGAAGAGTCTATTAGGTTTTAACAATACGTATTGGGGTACATAGGTATCCCAATGCCCAATATTCAGTAATATTGGGCATGTTCGAGCATATTGGCTTAAGAGTGTTAGCCAATTTCTACACAAGTAACTTAAAATACACTTTGATGTTCAAATGCTCCAATCCAAGCTTGTTTAGGAATTTTACCTGCAATGAAGACCCTAAGCTAAAATTATTATTTATTTACACACATTAGGTACGAGGCATCCAAGTGTCAAGCCTAGGTACCATAGAACATGATCATTTAAAAGAATCATGTAGATTAAGCAGTGCCCAAAGACATAGTGAGGATCCTTGGGACAAGAAGTGAACTTTCCAGAGTGCATGGTTAGGAAAGTGCACGGCAACACATGTGAAAGGCACATGTGCTAACGGCCGAGAGACAATCCCAACCGATTCAGTTAGGGCGGTTAGGGGGCCGGCACGCGTCGGGTCCATCCATGTGGGGCCGAGCTTCCTAACTAATCCTAGGTTCTAACTAACCGACCTAACTAACTAACCAACCTAGGATTAACTAAAATGAACTAACTAGTGTGCCCGAAATCCTAAGACCTAACCGGGTGAGACTAGCCGAGTATCTAACTAAAGAAACATCCTAGTACCTAACCTAGGATGATCCAAAGGGGTTGGTTATGGTCCTAACGACTTAGGGGTACTTTAGTAATTACCCTAGGTCACTTAATTAATCAAATTAGCAACTTAATTAATTAATTTAAAATCATGGTCAAACCCGAGACCCTTAGTCAAATGTTCTCCTACTTTTAGCCAATTTAGGAGGGGCATTTTGGTAATTTAAGTGGAGGGTCTTTTGGGTAATTCATGGAACGACTATATATTGATATTAGGTCAATTTTAGACCACTTTTACATGTCCCAAATCAGATCGAACGAAATTTCTCCCAACCTCTCAAGAACACTCTCTTTCCCAAACTCCATTGAAGAACAAGAAAAGCTTAAGGAAGAAGACGAAGGTTTCGAAGTTTCCAATCAGATTTCATGGATTCTTCATCTATAAGGTATGGTTTTTTCACTCTTGGGATTCCTTTACCCAAGATGTCCTTTCAAAGTTTTCAAGAACTTAAAATACTAGGGTTTTTACTCTACAAAATGGATTTTCTTCCTAACCCTAGATTTATGATTTTCAATGAAAAGTAAACACTTTCTATATTTAATTTCACACGAATTGTTGAGTATTTGATTGATAATGTTTGAGTGCTGTGTGTTACATGATTTTTCTCTAAGTGATGGTTTCGAATGGGTTGTTTCTAGTGTTTGATAATGTATAAACGTTAGGGTTGGAATTTAAGGTTTGAATGAACCCTTTTATGACCCTTTTACCTTCTCCTACGCTATAAATTGATCTTGTACATGATTTGATGAGTTGTTCTTGATTATTCCATTGAGTATTTCACTATGTATGATTATGAATATTGCATGATGAATAAGATTCTTGGAAGCAAGAGGTAAGTCTTCTAAGTGTGATTACTCTTAATTGTTTATGTTAGCCTATAAATTATGATGCTATGTTATGAAAAGTATGTATGATGTGTTATGTGAATATGGTGGGCTATGAACATGTAAATTGTGAGATCACGATAAGAATACGAATATGCAAGTTTATGATATCCCTTGTATGCTTTACACAAGGTGATTATGTTATGTTAATCTCACATATGAAAGGTTACGATGAAAGGACAATTCTCATCTAATCTAAAAGAGCTCATGATCATGTTATACAAGGAGATAATCTCCTATGACCTATGATAAGTTTATGATAAAAGAAAACTTAAAAGTTATTTCAAGAAAGGGACTTAAGCTAAGCACCGATGAACTAGATATGGGAAGTGTCCCTTCCCTAGCGGGAAGGTAGGTTAACAATGATTCTCATGAGATTGAGGCTGCCATGTAATGTGGAACTATGGGTCTCTAATACATCTCGTAGTTCTTGAACTATGTTTCCACCATAGGATACTAGCTAGTGGATCCACCTAGAAAACTATGTCACGTTAGGTTCTACTTTAGCCGGTAGACCACCTCTTTTCGGTGTGGGGAAGACACTTGATTCCATGTTTAGCTCACATGGTCTATGTCTGTTAATACGTATGTTCCCTCATGTAAAATAAAATACAAGGAAATGAACGTTGACTAAGGTGACTTGAGGAGTTTGCTTAGCATAGGTAGTGGTATGAGACACTACCTAGACATTGCACAAGTTGACTCTAAGAGAAGTCCTAGGAGATTGTTCTTATGTAATATGATAACATCAAAGGTATGATGTTTATGATATATGATGTTAGTCTTATATGAATATTGGTCATTATGATGAACATGTTATTTGGTTATATTGATATATGAAGTGATGACTAACTATGTTACAAGTTATATGAGGCAAAGCTTTACTTATGATCTCCTATCCTATCTACTTGGTTATGTGGGCTTATGGGGCTTCACATGACTATTGCACTTGTAGGTTGGGGATGGGATCATTGGTAATTGTTTTGAATGTTGTGTTTATATGATTTATTGAATATGAAATATTAACCTGACTCTATGAGAAGATTTGTTGATTATGATCATGCTTTAACTTGTATATATTATATGGTATGTGCATTGAAGACTTTCATATGACTTAGTAACATTCTAAAGAGATGACATACGATCCTTTTTCATGCATGTCCTTATGTGTTATGTGCATATACCCATACTTAGTACATGTGGCGTACTAACCCCATTACTTTATATTACTACAACTGTAGGTTCCGGCTATTGAAGTTAAGTAGGTCAATTTGAAGAAGCTTGGAACTCTTTCTCCAAGTCTTGGTAGGTCCTCACGTTCTGGACGCTATCATTTATATTCCAGCCTATGAAGACTTAGTAGTTTTTAGAATATGTTATTTCCGTTATGTTCTTTGTAGTCTTTAGAATACGTTATTTCCATTCTGTTCTTTGGATTCTTTTGTATTAAGGCCTAATAGCATATTGACTATTATTGGCTAAGTCCAGATTTGCATTCTTAGATGGTTTCTATATATGTGAGACAGTTTTAGAATATCGTATGTCTTTATGAATCTTAAGTATGAAGTCTGAGTATACTTCATTAGTATGTTAAAAGTTTTAATTTTCCACAAAATTTAACTGTATGATTATGATAAAAGCTAAGAAGAGGCTTGTCTGCGACCTCTGAAAGGTTAACGACGCCGGTATCATCCGGGGTCTAGGATCCGGGTATGACACCTCAGACATGACTGATGGGGAGATTAGAGAGGCTCTCCTTACCCTATCCCGAGCCATGACAAACCATGTGAATAGGGGTGTTGAGACTAGGGTGAATGCTTTGGAGAGTACCATGACCTCTAGATTGAGGGACTTTGTGAGGATGAATCCTCTTATATTCCTTGGTTCTAAGGTGGCGGAAGACCCCCAACAGTTTCTAGATGGGGTGTACAAGGTGATGAGTGGTATGGGGTGAACTCTAGGGAGAAGGTGAGGTTGGCTTCGTACCAATTGAGGGAAGTTGCTTAAGTATGGTACACTCAATAGAAAGACAATAGGCCGGTTGAGTCGGGTCCTATTGAGTGGGAAGAGTTTAAGGAAGTCTTCTTAGGGAAGTATTTTCCCCGGGAAAGGAGGCAGGTTATGGTTGAGGAGTTTATTTAACCTTAGTCAAGGTAATATGAGTGTTGAAGAGTCTTCATTGAAGTTTACTCTCTTGTTTTGGTATGCTCCATCCTTGGTGTCTAACCCTAGGGATGAGATGAGTAGGTTTGTGAACGGTGTTTTCGACCTTGTGAAAGAAGAGTGTCGTACGGCCATGCTCCACAATGACATGAACTTGTGTAGACTTATGGTGTAATCACAATCCATTGAGGAGTTTAAACTTAGTAGGATCTCAAGGAATTTAAAGAGGGGTAGATCCAATGAGAAAAACCGACCTAGGTTTAAGAAGAGGGCTCCTCTAAGGTCAAGCTTGAGAGTGGTAGTGGTCTCAAAGTGTTAAGACTACTTTTTCTACTTGTGGGAAGAAGCACTTAGGAAAGTGTATAGCCGGTACCGGTGGATGCTTTGGTTGTGGTAAGGATGGTCATAAGGTGAGAGATTGTCATACTATTGCGGCTAGAGGAAGAGAGGCCAAGAAGGTTCCTCCTAATGCTCTGGATGTTGGTGCACCAAAGAGGAATCACTTCTATGTTCTAGAAGCCAAGGCAAATTCGGATGCGGATGCAAGTAAGTTATAGTTTCCTCTCTTTGTTTGTTATTGGTTCCTTCTATGTGGGGGAGTGTTGTAACATTACGAAATTTCAAGGCTTGTTGTAAAACGTAACCTAGGTTCCATGAGGTCTAAGTACTGTTCTAAGTTAATTTAGATATATATAGGCTAGTTAAGATGCTTAAGAACCAAAATATTTAAGAACGTCCATGACGTCCGGAAAGTTGGTTCACAAGAGTGCTAGGATGTCTTAGCTATTTGACTAGCTTTTAGGAGTTTGAGTTGATCCAATTTAGGTAAAAATATGTGTAACGCATGTTAGAGATGTTTCATGGTTGAAACGTCTGAGTACAACTCCCCAAGGACCAACCAAGGGCCCTTGAGGAGGACCCTTGAGGTTTGGATGCAACACTGCCTGGCAGTGTGCATCGACGGAAGGGTCGACGGGGCGTGAGTGTCTCGACGGGGCGTCGAGGCCACCATTGTCCCACAGTTAGAAAGTTTCAAGGAAGCCCTTGCTTCCATATCTACTGTTCCTGGCGACGAAGGAGGATGACGGGGCGTCGACTCACAGACGGACCGTGGTCGAGGTCTCGTCTGTGAGGGCCCAACTCACTGCCAAGATTTCTAAAATGACTTCATTAATTAATTGATGAATTTTGGTGGTTAGTTGGGGGATTAGGAAGACTAATTAAGTAATTTAACCCCTCATATAAATACCCCAACCCTCATTAGCCTAAACTCAACTCTCAAAATAAACTCTCTTCCTTCTCTCTACTTTCTCTCTCTTTTGGAAGACACCATTGAAGTTTAGCTTGGAAGGTGAATTAGGGCTGGTTAGGGCCGAATTAATCATCAAATTGTTATCAAAACGTTAAGGTATGTGATCTAATTCACCTTTGAGACTTCTTTCCTCAAAGGGCTCCTCAAATGATTCTTCCAAAAGTTGAGTTTCATGTGGGTTTCATTCAATTACGAATTGTATGTTATGAATTGAATTGCTCAGGTTTTCCTTAGGTTATAATGAGAAGATTATCATGTATTGTAACTTGATTAGGATGAATTGATATGGTTTGGTCTAGATTGTAGATTTTGATCCTTACTCCTTAACCCTAGGTTTGCTCTTCATATGAATTGTGTTGGGTTCGATTCAATTGACTTCACTATTGGTTAAATCATCCTTAAATACTGTTATTACATAAATCATAAATCTAATGTGATGAATTGTAGCCTTTCATGCTAGTTCTTTAGGTGTTGATCTATGTTAGGAAGACCTACTTGGATATCATGTTTCAAGTCTTGAATCTAGTGTTGAATTAGGTTATAATGATTCTTCTAAATTCATTATCATGTTGGTTATTGTGTTACCTTGGTGTGATGATCCAAATTGGGTTGAGTTTTGGGTTGATGGTAAAGCCCCTTTATGATGAACTATGGAGGAGTGTTGGTAAGTCTTGACTATCTTAATTCTCACTTCAATTGTGGTTAAATTGTCATCAAGTTATGATGTTGTATTGAAGTATACCTTGTTTAGAGTGATAGGATGGTATGATGATTGAATTGAAATGTCTTATGCTTTAGTTGTGAGGTTGTTTAGGGTATATATGCCATAAGGATGATAACATGTAATTATGTATCTTATTATGATGTGGCAAGGGGTTGATCTCACTTATATGAATTGTGAATGAAAGGAATATTTCTCATGCAATTCATATAGAGCTACGACGATGAATATACAAGGGCTAGACCCTATAAACTAAACTAAGTTTATGATGTTTAATAAAGCTTAAAGATATTTCAATAAAAGGGTCTAGCTTAGCACCGAGTGATCTTGTATGTGAGAGGGTGACACTTTTCCACATTGGAAAGGTAGGGTTCACTACGGTTCTCACGGGTTGGATAGCCTCATAACCCAAATAGGGTGTAGAGTTATATTTCCTATGATTCCTCAAGTTGCATAACTATGTTGCCACCATAGGAATACTAGCTAGTGGATCCACCTAGATAGCTACGTTTATGTTAGGTTCTACCTTGGCCGGGAGACCACCTTCCATCGGTGTAAGGTTTCATGACACCGGATTCCACATTAGCTCATGTGGTCTATGTCGGTTAAGGCAAGAGTTCCCTAAGCTAAATGAATTAATTAATTATAAACTAATTGAAGTAACTTGATGGGTTTTACTTTAGCTTAGGTAGGGGTATCGGACTCTACCTATGCCTTGCACTAGTTTGCCTTGATAGGAACTTTGAGAAGTTAATATTATGTATATAAATGATGATATAATGTAAATAACTTTGTATGTTGAATAAGATGCTTATGAATATGAAATTGGTTATCATTGTTAAAGAAGGAACATCATATGAGATGGAAGACTATTCTATGTGAAGTGAATTGCTAATTATGATCTTTAGTAGGTTACTTAATTAAGTAGGGTTATGGGGCTTTACTTGGTCATTGCACTTGTGGCTTCATAAGGATTATAGTTGGTTTGTTTGTTTTGCTATTTGTATGATTTATTCTTATTCATGTTTTTTTGATGTTATTAAATGATGGTAGAGTTATATGAGATTTTGGGTTTAAGTATAATGATATGCATATGATATAATTAACTTATTCATTCTGTTTAACGGATTGGTTTAAATGAAATGTTTTCATTAAATGTCCCTCTTAGCATACTTTGATGATATGTGTGCATATGGTCTCATACTTAGTACATGTGGCGTACTAACCCCATTTTCTCCCTCTTTCCCAATCATTTTAGGTTCCGATCGTTGAAGTTTGACTTGAGGTGATTTGAAGGAAGACTTGGATATTCTAGCATTCAAGTGGTAGGTCCTCATTTTCCCGAGGACGATGCCAATATTCTCTTTATGAAGTTACTTAGTTACTGCAACTTTTGTATCGACTCTATTTCCTATTTGAGACAATGTTGTATAAAGCCTATATGTGGCTTACTTTTATTGATGTAGGGCTATGCCCAAAGTTATTGTTGTCGTTTAGATGGTTTTATGAGATGAGACGGATTTATGATTCTATTTCCTTATTATATAAATATGTGAAATAAAAGTAGAATACTATGTAATCTTCTTATACGAACAAGTCTATGTATACTTGATATAAATATGATTATGTGTATGTAGAGGTCTATGTAAACCTCTGATTAGATTTAGTTTGAAAAAGTTTTAATTCTTCCGTATTTTTAATCGATGAATGCAATGATGTAAGACTAAGAGGCTTGTCTTAGTCCTCGAAGAGGACGCCGACGCTGGTTACGTCTAGGGGGTAAATCCAGATGTGACAAACTTGGTATCAGAGCATGAGGTTGAGTATCCTTGATGTTGACGTCTCTCTCAACCATGTCTATGTAGGTTTGTATTCATAATTGTGAAGCGCGCCACACTTATGAATAGGAACTTATTTGCTTAGGAATCACTTTCATTTTTGGAAATCCATTATCGTGCCTC
This sequence comes from Solanum sitiens, assembly GCA_016801875.1. Taxonomy (NCBI): domain Eukaryota; kingdom Viridiplantae; phylum Streptophyta; class Magnoliopsida; order Solanales; family Solanaceae; genus Solanum; species Solanum sitiens. The sequence goes on along the minus strand of JABWTJ010000499.1, from coordinate 33,321 downwards.
TAGAGTGTACTTCTTATATGATTTCACCTAAACCTTTTATTTTGGCTATAGGAGATGAATACTCGGAGGAATGCGGCTAGGAGACTTGAGGAGGAGATTGCTAATGCGGGACTTCCTCCCCGTGATGATCCAGTTCCTTCTCTTGAAGAGATTGTTGTTGATGATCAGGCTCCGGCTGATCCTCCACCTATGACGGAGGATCAGATAAGGGCTATTCTTGCTCAAATAGCCCAAGCCATGACTACTCAAGCCCAAGCCACAACGGTTCAAGATCAAGCTATGACTGCCCATGCTAATCGGGATGTTGCACCGAGAGTTCACGAGCAAACTATGGCTTCCCAACTTAGGGACTTCACTAGGATGAATCCTCCTATCTTCTATGGGTCTAAGGTTGATGAAGACCCTCAAGAATTCATTGATGAGGTTTATAAGATACTATGTGCTATGGGGTTGTCTTCCAATGAGAATGCCGAGTTGGCTTCATACCAACTCAAGGATGTGGCTCAGACTTGGCATGTGCAATGGAGAGATAATAGGCCACTTCAAGGTGGGCCGGTGACTTGGGAGAAATTCAAGAGGGCTTTCCTTGATCGGTTCTTCCCTAGAGAGATGAGAGAAGCTAAGGTGGTGGAATTCATCAACCTCCGCCAAGGAGGTATGAGTGTTCATGATTACTCCTTGAAGTTCATTCAATTGGCCAAATATGGTCCTTCCTTGGTCTCCGATCCTAGAGACGAGATGAGTCAATTTGTGACGGGTGTATCGAATGACTTGCAAGAAGAATGTCATTCGGCTATGCTCCATGATAATATGAATATAGGTCGTCTTATGGTGCATGCTAAAAGGGTTGAGGAGGCTAGAGCAAAAAGGAAGGATAGGGATTCAAAAAGGGCAAGGTCTTTTGAAGGTGGAGCTACGAAAGATAGGCTTGGAATTCAAGACAAGCCTAGATTCAAAAAGAGGTTCTCAAATCAAGTTCCATCCAAATTTCCCAAGACTAGGGAGGAGAAGGCCCCTAGGCCGAGAGTTCAAAAAGGAAAGAGTGGAAATTCGTCTAAAGAGAAGCCATCTTACAATGAATGTGGGAAGAAGCATTTTGGTGCTTGCCTCCTCGGGTCGGACAAATGCTTTGGTTGTGGGAAGATTGGTCACAAGGTGAGAGATTGTCCTAATGCAAAGGGGCAAGAGAAGGGTGGACAGCCAAGTGGTTCTAGTGATGCTCCTAAAAAGAACCGCTTTTATGCCCTTCATACTAGAGGTGATCTAGAGGCCTCTCCCGATGTGGTGACCGGTATGTTACAAATCTTTACTATTGATGTGTATGCTTTGCTTGATCCGGGTGCTACTTTGTCTTTTGTTACTCCCTTAGTAGCTAAAAAGTATAATACTTTACCCGATGTTTTGCATGAACCTTTTGTGGTGTATACTTTGGTGGGTGAGTCCATTGTTGCAAAAAGAGTCTATCGAAATTGTCCTATCACTTTGCCCAATAGAGTTTCTCATGTGGATCTAGTTGAACTAGATATGCTCGACTTTGATGTCATTTTGGGTATGGATTGGTTACATGCTAGTTTCGCTTCCATTGATTGTAGGACTAGAGTTATGAGGTTTAGTTTCCCAAATGAACCCCTTATTGAGTGGAAGGGTGGGAATTTTATTCCTAGAGGTCGGTTCATATCTTGTCTAAAAGCATGTAAGATGATCTCAAAGTGTTGTCTTTATCACATTGTAAGAGTCCAAGATTTGGATTCCGAAATTCCTCCTATTGAGTCGGTCCCCGTGGTGAGTGAATTCCTGAGGTCTTTCCTAATGACCTTCCCGGTATTCCTCCTGAACGGGAAATTTATTTAGGTATCAATTTGATACCGGAAATAAACCCTATTTCAATTCCTCCTTATCGAATGACTTTGGCCGAATTAAAGGAGTTAAAGGCACAACTTAAAGATTTTCTAGACAAGGGCTTTATAAGGCCTAGCATTTCTCCATGGGGTGCTCCGATCTTGTTCGTGAAGAAGAAAGATGGGTCCTTGAGAATGTGTATTGATTATCGCCAACTCAACAAAATTACTATCAAAAACAAGTATCCTCTTCCTCGGATTGACGATTTATTTGATCAACTCCAAGGAGCGAGTTACTTTTCAAAGATAGATTTGAGGTCGGGGTATCACCAACTCAGGGTGAGAAATGAAGATATTCCAAAGATGTCCTTTCGGACTCGGTATGGGCACTATGAGTTCGTGGTTATGTCGTTTGGTCTCACAAATGCTCCGGCGGCGTTTATGGACCTAATGAATAGAGTGTTTTGAAGCTATCTCGATTTATTTGTTATTATATTTATCGATGATATCTTGGTGTATTCGAAGAATGAGGTTGATCACATGGGTCATTTGAGGGTGGTATTGCAAACCCTTAAAGAGCATCAATTGTTCGCCAAATATAGAAAGTGTGAGTTTTGGTTGAGGTCGGTGGCGTTTCTTGGGCATATCAGCTCTAGTGAGGGAGTTGAGGTAGACCCAAGGAAGACTGATGCGGTGAGAAATTGGCCTAGACCCTTGACTCCGACTAACATTAGGAGTTTCTTGGGTCTAGAGGGCTATTATTGAAGGTTTGTGGAGGGCTTTTCATCCATTGCATCTCCTTTGACTACATTGACTCAAAAAGGTAAAAAGTTTGAGTGGTCGAAGGCTTGTGAAAAGAGTTTCCAATTATTGAAGGATAGACTTACTTCGGCTCCGGTGTTGACACTACCGGAAGGTACAAAGGGCTTTGTTGTGTATTATGATGCATCTTGTATAGGTTTGGGGTGTGTGCTTATGCAAAATGGGAAGGTGATTGCCTATGCTTCGAGGCAACTGAAGGTGCATGAGAGAAACTATCCCACTCATGACCTTGAGTTAGCGGCCGTGGTGTTTGCTTTGAAAATATGGAGGCATTACTTGTATGGTGTCCATGTTGATGTTTTCACCGATCATAAGAGTCTCCAATATGTCTTTACTCAAAAGGAGTTGAATCTCCGGCAAAGGAGGTGGTTAGAATTATTGAAAGATTATGATATGAGTGTCTTATATCATCCAGGAAAGGCCAATGTGGTTGAGGATACGCTAAGTCGTATGACTATGGGTAGTGTGTCGCATATGGATGAAGCCAAGAAAGACCTAGTGAAAGATGTTCATAGGTTGGCAAGATTGGGGGTGCGAATGGAGAGTTCTCCAAATGGTGGTGCTATGGTTCATCATTGCTCCGAGTCATCATTGGTGATTGAGGTGAAGTCCAAACAACACCTTGATCAACTATTGATGGAGTTGAAGGAATCGGTTCTCGGCAAGTTGAATGAGTCTTTCTCCTTAGGGGGGATGGTGTGTTGAGGTACCAAGGGAGATTATGTGTTCCCGATGTTGATGGGTTGAGGGACCGGATCCTTGAAGAAGCCCATGGATCCCACTACTCCATTCACCCGGGTTCGACTAAGATGTACCATGACCTTCGGGAGATATATTAGTGGGAAGGTTTGAAGAAGGACATAGCGGAATTTGTTGCTAAGTGTTCAAATTGCAAACAAGTGAAGGCGGAACATCAAAAGCCGGGTGGCTTACTACAAGAGATCCAAATTCCTACTTGGAAGTGGGAACACATTAATATGGACTTTGTAGTAGGGTTGCCTCGGACTCAAAAGTCATATGATTCTATATGGGTGATTGTTGATAGATTGACTAAGTTCGCTCATTTTATTCCCATCAAGTCCACTTATTCGGCGAAAGTTTATGCAAAGATCTTCATATATGAGATTGTGTGTCGCCATGGTATTCCGTTATCCATCATTTCAGATCGGGGTACACAATTCACATCTAGATTTTGGAGGTCATTACATGAAGGTTTGGGTACTAAGGTGAAATTGAGTACCGCTTTTCATCCTCAAACGGATGGTCAAGCGGAACGCACTATTCAGACCCTTGAGGATATGCTTAGAGCTTGTATTATTGATTTTAAAGGTAATTGGGATAAGCACTTTCCTTTGGTGGAGATTGCTTATAATAACAGCTTTCATTCATCCATCTCCATGGATCCCTATGAAGCCTTGTATGGTAAGAGGTGTAGGTCTCCTATAGGGTGGTTTGAGGTTGGTGAGCCATCGATTCTTGGTCCCGATTTAATTTATAGGACTTTGGAGAATGTGCACATCATAAGGAATCAATTACAAATAGCCTATAGTCGACAAAACTTCTATGCCGACAATAGGAGAAGGGATTTGGAGTTTGAAGAAGGTGATAAAGTGTATTTGAAAATTTCACCTATGAAGGGGGTGGTTAGATTTGGCAAGAAGGGGAAGTTGATTCCTCGTTATGTGGGACATTATGATATATTGAAAAGGGTTGGTAAGGTTGCCTATCACTTGAAACTCCCAAATGATTTAGCTTCGGTTCATCCGGTTTTCCATGTATCTATGTTGAAGAAGTGTGTTGGGGATCCCGAGTCTATTCTTCATATTGAAGGCCTTAGAGTCAATGATAACCTCTCTTATGAGGAGGTTCCGGTTAAAATCCTTGATAGACAAATGAAGAGGTTGAGGAACAAAGAGGTGGTTTCCGTAAAAGTATTATGGAAGAACCACCTAGTTAAGGGTGCAACATGGAGGCCGAGGCCGACATGAAGAACCGTTATCCTCATCTTTTTGATGATTAAGGTTATCCATTCTTTTTAATATCATAATTATGATTAGGAATTGTGTTTTCTTGATTTTTAGATGATGTCTTGCAAAAATCCAAATTTTTGGAGACTTCACAGTGATAATACAGTGAAGTCACTGTAAGTTGACTTTGAAACTTGGAAATTGTTTTGCTTGTTGCTTATTTGAGTTAAGTTATTCATCTTGATTTGGTGAGTCCTTGTAGAAATTATATGTAGCACATTTATGAAATGAACTTGGTTCTAATTGACTTAGGGAATGAATGATGAGCTCATGTGTTGTGAGAAGGAGGTATCTCATGATGAAATTTTGAGCCTATGTGTGATAAATTGAGTTTTGAAGTTTGCCTTATTGAAATGATGTGATTCATGTTAATTTGATATTGTGAATTGGTCGATCTGCTAGTCTTGAGTCTTTTCCTTCTTTTAAAAGAGTGTTTAGTGTCATTCGGGGACGAATGTTCCTAAGGGGGGGATAATGTAACATTTTGAAATTTCAATGCGTGTTGTAAAACTTAACCTAGGCTCCATGAGGTCTAAGCACTGTTCTAAGTTGATTTAGATGTATATAGGCTAGTTAAGGTGTTTAAGAACCAAAATATTCAAGAACGTCCATGACATCCGGAAAGTTGGTTCACAAGAGTGCTAGGATGTCTTAGCCATTTGACTAGCTTTTAGGAGTTGGAATTGATCAACATTAGGTAAAAATATGTGTAACGCGTGTTAGAGATGTTTCATGGTTGAAACGTCCGGGTACGACTCCCCAAGGACCAACCAAGGGCCCTTGAGGAGGACCTTTGAGGTTTGGATGCATTACTTCCTGGAAGTGTGCATCGACGGAAGGGTCGACGGGGCGTGAGTGTCTCGACGGGGCATCGAGGCCACCGTCGTCCCACAGTTAGAAAGTTTCAAGGAAGCCCTTGCTTCCATATCTACTGTTCCATGCGACGGAGGAGGATGACGGGGCGTCGACTCACAGACGGACCGTGGTCGAGGTCTCGTCTGTGAGGGCCCAACTCACTGCCAAGATTTCTAAAATGACTTCACTAATTAATTAATGAATTTTGGTGGTTAGTTGGGGGATTAGGAAGACTAATTAAGGAACTTAACCCCTCATATAAATACCCCAACCCTCATTAGCCTAAACTCAACTCTCAAAATAAACTCTCTTCCTTCTCTCTCTTTTGGAAGACACCATTGAAGTTTAGCTTGGAAGGTGAATTAGGGGCTGGTTAGGGGCGAAATCTTCATCAAATTGTTACCAAAACGTTAAGGTATGAGATCTAATTCACCTTTGAGACTTCTTTCCTCAAAGGTCTCCTCAAATGATTCTTCCAAAAGTTGAGTTTCATGTGGGTTTCATTCAATTACGAATTGTATGTTATGAATTGAATTGCTCAGGTTTTCCTTAGGTTATAATGAGTAGATTATCATGTATTTTAACTTGATTAGGATGAATTGATATGGTTTGGTATAGATTGTAGATTTTGATCCTTACTCCTTAACCCTAGGTTTGATCTTAATATGAATTGTTTTGGGTTCGATTCAATTGACTTCACTATTAGTTAAATCATCCTTAACTACTGTTATTACATAAATCATAAATCTAATGTGATGAATTGTAGCCTTTCATGCTAGTTTTTGAGATGTTGATCTATGTTAGGAAGACATACTTGGATATCATGTTTCAAGTCTTGAATCTAGTGTTGAATTAGGTTATAATGATTCTTCTAAATTCATTATCATGTTGGTTATTGTGTTACCTTGGTGTGATGATCCAAATTGGGTTGAGTTTTGGGTTGATGGTAAAGCCCCTTTATGATGAACTATGGAGGAGTGTTGGTAAGTCTTGACTATCCTAATTCTCACTTCAATTGTGGTTAATTTGTCATCAAGTTATGATGTTGTGTTGAAGTATACCTTGTTTAGAGTGATAGGATGGTATGATGATTGAATTAAAATGTCTTATGCTTTGGTTGTGAGGTTGCTTAGGGTGTATATATGCCATAAGGATGATAACATGTAATTATGTATCCTATTATGATGTGATATGCAAGGGGTTGATCTCACTTATATGAATTGTGAATGAAAGGAATATTTCTCATGCAATTCTTATAGAGCTATGACGATGAATAACAAGGGCTAGACCCTATGACCTAAACTAAGTTTATGATGTTTAATAAAGCTTAAATACATTTCAATAAAAGGGACTAGCTTAGCACCGAGTGATCTTGTATGTGAGAGGGTGACACTTTTCCACATTGGAAGGGTAGGGTTTACTACGGTTCTCACGGGTTGGATAGCCTCATGACCCAAATAGGGTGTAGAGTGATATTTCCTATGATGCCTCAAGTTCCATAACTATGTTGCCACCATAGGAATACTAGCTAGTGGATCCACCTAGATAGCTACGTTTATGTTAGGTTCTACCTTGGCCGGTAGACCACCTTCCATCGGTGTAAGGTTTCATGACACTGGATTCCACATTAGCTCATGTGGTCTATGTCGGTTAAGGCAAGAGTTCCCTAAACTAATGAATGAATTAAATATAAACTAATTGAAGTAGCTTGATGGGTTTTTCTTTAGCTTAGGTAGGGCTATGGGACTCTACCTATGCCTTGCACTAGTTTGCCTTGATAGGAACTTTGAGAAGTTAATATTATGTATATAAATGATGATATAATGTAATTAACTTTGTATGTTGAATAAGATGCTTCTGAATATGAAATTGGTTATCATTGTTAAAGAAGGAACATCATATGAGATGGAAGACTATGCTATGTGAAGTGAATTGCTAATTATGATCTTTAGTAGGTTACTTGATTAAGTAGGGTTATGGGGCTTTACTTGGTCATTGCACTTGTGGCTTCATAAGGATTATAGTTGGTTAGTTTGTTTTGCTATTTATATGATTTACTTTTATTCATGTTTTTTTTATGTTATTAAATGATGGTAGAGTTATATGAGATTTTGGGTTTAAGTATAATGATATGCATATGATATAATTAACTTATTTATTATGTTTAAAGGATTGGTTTAAATGACATGTTTTCATTAAATGTCCCTTTTAGCATACTTTGATGATATGTGTGCATATGGTCTCATACTTAGTACATGTGGCGTACTAACCCCATTTTCTCCCTCTTTCCCAAACATTTTAGGTTCCGGTCGTTGAAGTTTGACTTGAGGTGATTTGAAGGAAGACTTGGATATTCTAGCATCAAAGTGGTAGGTCCTCATTTTCCCGAGGACGATGCCAATATTCTCTTTATGAAGTTACTTAGTTACTGCAACTTTTGTATTGACTCTATTTCCTATTTGAGACAAAGTTGTATAAAGCCTATATGCGACTTACTTTTATTGATGTAGGGCTATGCCCAAAGTTATTGTTGTCGTTTAGATGGTTTTATGAGATGAGACAGATTTATGATTCTATTTCCTTATTATATAAATGTGTGAAATAAAAGTAGAAGACTATGTAATCTTCCTATATGAAAAAGTCTATGTATACTTGATATAAATATGATTATGTGTATGTAGAGGTCTATGTAAACCTCCGATTAGATTTAGTTTGAAAAAGTTTTAATTTTTCCGTATTTTTAATCGATGAATGCAATGATGTAATACTAAGAGGCTTGTCTTAGTCCTCAAAGAGGACGCCGACGCCGGTTACGTCTAGGTGGTAAACCCAGACGTGACAAGTGTGGTGAATAGTTGGGTTGTGATATGTCGTCTCTTCTATTCTATTCTATTCAAGCTTGAGAGTTAGAATTATATAGTTGCATGTTGCATGATTGTTTCGGAGTTTAAATGAAAATGAATTTCATTATTCTTCTTGCATTGTGCATTTCATGAGGTTATGTTTATGTTGTTAGAATGAGTTTATATGTTTTGTCTCTCTATTGTCATTCCTTCATATGAATTGCTTAAAAGATGCATTATTGAATTATTAAGCATGTATTACAGTGAAGTATTTGAATTTCTCGCTTAATAGTGTTTTATGAGAAGTTGGCTTTATTACGTATAGAAATGATGTATATGATCATGATAATATGTGGAGAAGGAGTTCCTCCAATGTGAAATGAAAAAAATGTGAGTCTTATTGCATGATGAGTTGTAGATGTAGTTTCTACTTTCTTGTTGTGTTTTTAGTCTCTTGATTATGTGGGGTTGATTTTCCTCCTATCTATGTGTATTGTGTATGGTGTAGTATCATTTTGAGATGCTGGTCTTGAGTCTTTATCTCTTGATGGTGTTAAAAGTGTTTTAGTGTCATTCGAGGACAAATGTTTTCAAGTGGGGAGAAGTAACACCCTAAAAATGAACTAGGTGAAACTAGATCTTAACATGTGTGTCATGATGTTTTAAGGTCTTAAAATTGTTAATTATGGTTTTAAGAGGCAGTGTGTTTAGTTTGGAAGAGTTTGGAGGTCAAACGTCTAAGACGTTCAAAAGATAGCCTTGAGATGTGCTTGTGTGTTCTAGTGTGCCTTGGCATGTTTTAAATTGTGTTTGGTGTTCAAATGGATAGGGAAGGTTTCTAAAACCTAGATGAGCGTATTTAGAGTTGAAACGTCCGGGCACGACTCCCAAGGATCATCCTAAGGGTACTTGAGGAGGACCCAAACTTGGCCTTGAAATTGCCAAGGCAGTCTCAACAAACGACGGACCATAGTCCAATGCACGCCTCGTTGATTGGGGGCGTCACTCCACACTTAGGCATGGGAGTTGAGCCCCCAATTTTGACTCTCTGTCACAAATGACGGACGTGCAGGACGGTGGATGGTCCGTCGTCTGCAGGCGTCGTTTGGTGCCTGCAATTCCTGTAGATTCTTGGCCAAAGTAATGGTAAGTGTGAAATTCACCTAGCTTCTAAATAAAATATTGGGCGGTTACTTAAGGTGTTTTTGGTTATTTTAAGTCACTTTATAAGTGTAGAACCTATAGTTGAGTTGATTATTAAAAAAGAAAATCCAACACCCCAAATAGAATCTTATGAAACTCCGTTGAAGCTTGAAGCAAGGTTCAGTCTAGGAGCTTGATTTCTCCATTGAATCTTCATCAATTTCATGGACAATCTTCATCAAGGTATGATGTTTCATACTTGAACTCTCTTTCTTCAAGGATCCAAACTTCAAAGGCTTTTTCTAAGACTTCTCAAAACATGAAATCTTCTATTTTGACTTCTAGCCATGAGTTCTTGTATAAAATGATTTAAATCAATGATTTATGTTATAATTGATGTTAATTGAATGATTTTAGATCAAAATTCCTATGAACCCATGAAATTCATGAAATCCTAATTTTGGCTATAATGTGGGTGATTTTATCATGGCTCTATTGTATTGAATTCTTGTGTAGATTACTTTGGGTTATTGATTTATGTAAAGATCATGTTAGAATAGTATAGAGTCTGCCTTAATTTGGTCATGTTCATATTGTATCTTGTTGGATCATTGGTTTGGTCACATGTTGGATTGGAGTTGTGTGCATGGCTATTGGTAAGAGCTTTTGGTGAAGTAAGTTGATTGAGAATGCTAAGGATTTTTGGTCCTGATGGAATGGTGGTAAGATGACCTAATCTCCTTATATTGTGTAGTATAGGTATTTAACTACGGTGATTGGTATGGTCCACTTATGGTTGCGGTGCTTATATGTTATAATTGTAAAGAATGTGGCCTTGTCGGCATTATTTTATGAATTGTGGTGTTATCATGTTGTAGCTATATAGGTGATGATTGTGAAGGCTTATATGGCTTATGTGTATGAGTGAAGTGAAAGCATGATTTCTCCTAATTGATTATAAGTGATCATGATAGACTATGGTAATGTCTTTGTATGTTTATACTTGATGTTGAAGTATGACTCTCTCTAATTGACTATATGAGTCTTATGATGAACAATGTTGATGTTCCTATAGGAGTGGATAGGGTGACTTGTAGAGGACTTAGTTGTCCTTATGTGCTACTCAAATGTTATTATACATGTGATAAGATGATGAAGTGTGTCTTGTTTTGGTAGACCTATGTCCCTCTAATTGATACATGAAGAATGTGAATATGGACCCTTGACTTATTAGGATTAAGCACCTTTGTCATGTATGTGTATGTATGATTGAAATATGACCTTGAATATGTTTAAGAGGGTCATTGACTTGGAACCTTCAAACTAGAAAGAAGGTTATGATATCCTTGAAGTGGAAGCCCGTAATGGTATCCTTCTTGTGTGAATGATGGACTTAGGGATAGCTTGGCTGGAATGTCATGAAACCATCTCTAAGAAAATCATTGAGCTATCCTTATTGACCATTGAGTGGCAGCCCTAGTGGACCCATCCTTGGTGAGGTGTATTATGATTTGGTAGTGACTAAAATATGGTACCTCTTCATATGCACTTATATGATTGAACTTACTCTATGAGAACATGACTAGCACTGAGAGAATATGCTTGGGGATTGGATCTACTTGAGTTGAGACTAGAGTACAAAGAAACCCTTGATATTTCTTAACCATGTGCCTACATGGGATGTGTCTTAGTTCTACTCTTGGAAAGTAGAACACCCTCAATTGGAGAAGGGTAGACTCCAGATTCCATACCTAGCTAGTATGGTCTTTTTCGATTAATGCCTATTCTCATCATGTGGGATGCATTCTAATATTTGAGAAGTTCTACAACATGTAGGTAGTGGAATGGGATGCTATATATACATTGTACGAGTAGGCTTTGAAGATGCTAGGATGAGGGTTCAATAGGTCTTCCAAGACCATTATGTGAAGTCTTCTAAATGTGAATGTCTTTTGATTGTCTTAATAACTATTAATTGACTAAGTTAATACATGTGACTGAAAAGGTACCAATCTAGAGTAGCTATAAAGATTGCTTAGGTGGGCTTGAAGAGGGTGTATGGGCGGTCTCTTCATGTCTTACTTAGGTGAGTCTTAGAGTAATTCTAGGTAGGGAGTCTGATGATAGTAATGGAATTATCTTATCTTAGGTTGTCTTAAGGATTATTTAGGTGTGCTTGAAGAGGGTGTATGGGCGGTGTCTTCTTGTATTACTTAAGTAAGTCTTAGAATAATATTTTGTAGGAGGGTTATATGCTTATGTGGTTTGAAGTGATGTTGATGCTATATTTTGGATTACTTGGAATATTTCTTATATGTGTGTATGTTGACTTGTAAGTGGGTTCTTATACTTATGTTTTATGAGGTGTTCTCCAAAAGAGCATGAAAGTATACTTTAAAGTAAATGTCCTTTTAGCATGGTTTAATTGCATGTTACCATACATAGTGCATTCTAATGTACTAATTCCCTATGTTGTTTTATCTCTAAAGGTGTAGGTGACAAGTGAGGAGTATATTGGAAGCAAGCTTCGAATTAGCATCCTTTCAAGTACATTTTGGGTATGTCCTCAATTGATTCGAGGACATAGTTATGTTTAGCTTTTCTTGTCATGAGACATTGTATTAGACTTTGATATTTTCCCTTTTGATGATGTATGGGTTGTGACCCAAGATAATCGTTGGTCTAAGATGGCCACAAGGAAACTTACCCTTTCCTATGTTTTTCTATGTAAGACATTTTGAACTATTGTTCATTTGTTGTGAAAAGTTTTAATTCCGTACTACTTTTCATACGTATATACAATGAATGATATATAAGGGCTTGTGCAAGACCTCCTAGAGGTCAAATACGCCGTGTGGTGACTTGAAAGATGCCCTATCTTCTAGGGTGTACTTTGAGCCGTGACAATTGAATTATGTTAGAGTATTGAGAAGTATGATAAATATCATGAAGTATACAAGATAAGATATAACATGTACTATTAGTAAACTGAGTCGGTTCACAAGTAATACAATCAAACTCATTGGATTACAATGAAAAGAGTTTTGAGTATTTAAAAACATACTTAACAAACTATTGCTTCATATTATAACTAGTATTCAACAATATTGGAAGAATATAGTGATGGAAATTGAATCACCAGGTCAAATAAAATAAAATCCACAAGTAGATATGTATTTACTCTTAGTGGATGATCAGTCTCTTGGAAATCTTTCAAACAAAAATATCTCCTGCTCTACTATAAAATGTGAGTTTATCACTCTAGATAAGGTCGGTGAAGAAGTTGAATAACTCCGAAATTTGTTGAAAGATTTTTGGCCCAACATTTAACTCTAGTATGCATACACTGTGAGAGTTAATTTGCAATAGGTTGGGCATAGAGCATGATGTATAACGGAAGGTATCTGTCACGACCCAACCCGATGGGCCGTGACTAGTGCCCATTTTGGACACTCATAAACAAACCTGCTAAGTATAACCAACTGAAACTAAGATAATATGGAATTTAATCAAATCAAACCTACCCCAACGCATATATATATAAAGTGGATCTGTCTCATAAGGAGTTATAACCATTTAACCGTAACAACATACGCAAGCCGACAAGGCCGCCACTATCGAAAGCATACTAGCATAAGCAAGCCGACAAGGCTGCCACTACACAATACACAATGATATATGCAGCCGACAAGGCTGCCCCTGAACAAGCGGACATCCCAAACAAAGCATGTCCAGACCATCATCCAAAACATATATATACAACCCACGTAATGTGTGCAGACCTCTAAGAGTATAGTAGTGAAACTCGATGGGACAGGGCCCCGCCGTACCCATAGATAAGCAAAAGACTACTTAGGAAGTTATGTACCAAAACGACTGGGCTCCGGAACAGTGGAGCTCTCCCAATCAGCTGAGTAGATATCCTAGGCGGAAGCATCACCGAATTGTGCGTCTATACCTGCGGGCATGAAACGCAGCTCCCCGAGGAAAGGGGGTCAGTACGGATAATGTACTGAGTATGTAAAGCATAAGGTAAAGATGACAGGATACCAACATGATAAGTCAAAACATGATATCGCTACACATGTACCTTATAAGTGAAAATCATGCATATCTTTAACATATAAGGTGCCCAGCTTCCCTAGTAAGGGACTCGGCAAAATAATCATCATATATATACATCATACGTACCCGGACCTCTAGTGAGGGACTCGGTAAAATAGTTATCACATCATCTCCGTCATCATCATCATCATAACCATCCTTATCACCAATCATATATATAATATACATACCCGGCCCTCTAGTGAGGGACTCGGTGACATATGCAAGAAACTCCGCATGAACATTACCCGGCCAGGGACTCGGTGAAATGATAAACGACTCTATGCACGAGTAGAACATTATGAGCAACCATATGCAATTAAAATCATTTCTTATAACTCAATAGAACAATCAACGTGAACCATCAAGGAGTATTACCAAAGATTAACGTTTTATCAAGATTATAAACCTTTAACACGATATGAAAACGTAAAATCTCAATGACTCTAAGAAGCTCTACCATAGATATGAGAAATCACCACAGCCTTAGACATAGCCGATATATATAAGAATAGTTTGTGAAAGCAAGAATATACGTCACCTAGACACTCTAGAAGTAAGTGTCAAACCTGTCCGTCATTCGCTCATTTTTAAAAGTCATGCCAAACAAAGAAAGAAAGGATAGCGTTACATACCGTATAGTCGAGCCGCACGACCAATATTTACTGCCCAAGCTATTAATCTATAACAAGCAACAATCGTGCCGCAATTAGATAGACGTTGCGCTTTACCACTTATTGTAAGCTAGCTAATAATCTAACAAAAATCCGGCAGCACTTCCCCTATTTTCCTTACTTCGTTCCAATCCGACAACAACCCAAATTATCCACAGCAATACCAATAACACATATAACCCAACGAATCATATTAAACAGTCCCCCCCAAAACAGCTCCATCTCGGCAACCATAGTAACGAAACAACGACACACCGAGCGATAACTCGTTTTATAATTCGCAACACATCTACCTTATCGTATTCATCCCTTGGAGTATATACCCATAATCACATTAACATATACATAACTCCAAAATAGAATTTCCCACATGTTGCTTTAATCAAAACAGCCCAAACACTAACACAACACCACTAATCCGATTATGGTTTCCGATCATACTTAGCACAATCAATAACTAAAACGAATTTTCTAAGCTACTGGTCACACCCCCTTCTTAACATTAATGGCTAATTAACAAAGGCATTCTAAAGAATTAACACACCAAGCAAAGAGATTACTAACCAAATTCCTTGAAGCTGCTGGCCGAGAGTTTCATGTCTGTTTTTCTCCTTTTCCATGGCTGTCTAAGCTAAGTTGAAGAATATGATATATTTGCTGTCATTTCACCACTTCATTCATTATATGAAGTGGAGACAGCACCCCACTACACATCCCACTAAGCCTAGCTCCCATCTAATTTCCTTTAATGCCTTGAGTGGTGGGGCCCTCCACTTAATTAATTTAATCCCAAACAGCAACTACACATCACACTAAGCCTAGCTCCCATCTGATTTCCTTTAATGCCTTGAGTGGTGGGGCCCTCCACTTGATTAATTTAATCCCAAACAGCCACTACACATCACACTAAGCCTAGCTCCCATCTGATTTCCTTTAATGCCTTGAGTGGTGAGGCCCTCCACTTAATTAATTTAATCCCAAACAGCCACTAATTAATCCCCCACTTAAAGTTAATGAAAATCTGATTTCCTTTAATTACTTGGAACTTAAAATAAAATCTCATTCCCCGGACTTACATCGACTAGCTTATGACACGCACTACGTATAAAAATACGAGGCAAAACATCCTTCCCCCCTTAGGAACATTCGTCCTCGAATGTTAAGTTAGCGTCTTAAAAAAAAAATTCCAGCGAGGTCTCTTTAACAGTTATACCTATCAACCTGCATTCCGTAACCTACAGATGCCTCACAGAGTCACAACTTACTACGAAAACTCGTTTATCAATCAATATAGTCAAGCTAGGAATTGAATTACTTGCATGTACGGGGAACAAGTAAGGATACTTATTCTTCATTTCGTCTTCCGCTTCCCAAGTCATCTCCTCCCTATTATCATTTCGCCACAACACTTTGACGGAAGCCACATCCTTAGTACGTAACCTTCTAACCTGGCGATCAAGTATAGCTACGGGTTTCTCCTCATATGACAACTCCTCTGTTACCTAAACATCATCTACAGGGCATACTCTAGAAGGATTACCAATACATTTACGTAGCATCGATACATGAAAGACTGGCTGTACCGCCTCCAAATCAGATGGTAGATCCAACTCATAGGTAACCTTGCCTATCCTACGAACAATCTGATAAGGCCCAATGTATCTCGGACTGAGCTTCCCTTTCCTGCCGAATCTCATTACACCCTTCATGGGTGATACCTTCAGGAATACCCACTCACCAATCTGAAACTCCAAATCTCGACGCCGATTATCTGCATATGACTTCTGTCGACTCTGGGCTGCTAATAATCTTTCCTGAATAAGCTTCACCTTGTCAACAACTTGCTGAATCATATCCGGGCCTATTAACATAGTCTCGCCAACATCGAACCAACCAATAGGTGACCTGCACTTCCTCCCATATAAGGCCTCGTACGGTGCCATCTGGATACTAGAATGGTAGCTATTATTATAGGCAAACTCAATGAGCGGCAAGTGATCATCCCAGCTACCTTTGAAGTCAATAATACAGGCTCGCAACATATCTTCTAATGTCTGAATAGTACGCTCAGCCTGCCCATCAGTCTGAGGGTGAAATGCTGTGCTAAGGTTCACCTGTGTCCCCAATCCCTTCTGAAACGATCTCCAAAAGTTGGCTGTAAATTGAGCTCTCTATTTGATATAATGGACGTGGGAACCCCATGAAGTCTCACTATCTCCCTGACATATAACCTCGCATAATCTTCAGCCGAATAAGTAGTCCTGACTGGAAGAAAATGGGCCGATTTCGTCAGCCTATCTACAATAACCCATATAGAGTCATACTTCCGTTGAGTGCCTGGTAAGCCTGTAATGAAGTCCATATTAATCATCTCCCATTTCCAAGTCGGGATCTCTATCTCCTGTAATAATCCACCAGGCTTTTGATGTTCGATCTTGACTTGTTGACAATTTGGGCACTGAGCAACAAACTCCGCTATGTCCTTTTTTATGCCATCCCACCAGTAAAAGCATCTGAGGTCATGATACATTTTTGTTGACCCTGGGTGAATAGAATAACGGGCAGAGTGTGCCTCTCCCATAACGTGCCTTCGTAGCCCCGCAATATCAGGTACACACAATCTGCCTTCATATCGTAACACTCCATCAGGTGTAACCTTAAATGGGGTCTTTTCCTTTTGAAGAGCTGCATCTCTATACTGTATCAGAATAGGGTCCTTGTACTGGTGTGTCTTTACCTCATCTATGATTGAGGACTCAGCAACCTCTCGAATAGAAACTCCAGTATCTTCTGAATTAGCCAGACGGACTCCAAGGCTGGATAGCCGCTGAATCTCCCGAACCATCTCCCTCCTTTATGGTTGTACATCTGTCAAGCTACCCATGTACTTACGGCTAAGAGCATCTGCTACAACATTTGCTTTCCCTGGATGATATAAAATATCAACATCATAATCTTTTAGCAACTCTAACCACCACCTCTGTCGTAAGTTCAGCTCCTTCTGTTTAAAGATATATTGGAGACTCTTATGATCTGTATAGATGTCCACATGTACACCATACAAATAATGCCTCCATATCTTCAAGGCATGAACCACGACTGCTAACTCCAGATTGTGAGTAGGATAATTTTTTTCATGCTTCCTAAGCTGTCGGGAGGCATAGGCTATAAGTTTGCCATGCTGCATCAATACACATCCTAGCCCAACACCCGAAGCATCACAATAAATAACATAGCCGTCCGGTCCCTCCGGAAGAGTTAGGACTGGAGCTGTAGTCAATTTGTCTTTCAATAGCTGGAAGCTTCGCTCACAAGCATCAGTCCACTGGAACTTGGCTGCCTTTTGAGTTAGCCTTATCAAAGGCGCTGAAATTGAGGCAAACTTTTCTACAAATCTCCTATAATATCCTGCTAACCCCAAAAAGCTGCGTACCTCAGTAGGTGTCGTAGGTCTGGGCCAAGTCTTACCGCCTCAATTTTCTGCGTGTCTACCCGAATACCATCAGCTCCAATAATATGCCCCAAGAATGCCACTGAAGTCAACCAGAACTCACACTTGGAGAACTTAGCATACAACTTCTGTTGCTGAAGCACCCTAAGTACCGTCCTTAAATGGTCTGCATGCTCCTCTTCTGAACTTGAATAGACTAGAATATCGTCTATAAATACAATAACAAACATATCAAGGAATGGTTTAAACACTCGATTCATTAAATCCATAAACACCTCTGGAGCATTAGTCAGCCCAAAAGACAGCACTCTAAACTCATAATGCCCGTATCGGGTCCGGAATGCCATCTTTGGAATATCTGCCTCCTTACCCGCACCTGATGATAACCTGACCGCAAGTCTACCTTTGAAAAACACTTAGCACCCTGCAACTGGTCAAATATATCGTCAATCCTTGGGAGGGGATACCTGTTCTTTACTGTTACTTTGTTCAGCTGCCTATAATCAATACACATCCGCAGCGACCCATCCTTCTTCCTCACAAATAGTATCGGTGCTCCCCAAGGTGACGTACTAGGCCTGATGAAGCCATTTTCTAGCAAATCTCTCAATTGCTCTTTCAACTCTTTCAACTCAGCAGGTGCCATTCTATAAGGAGGTATAGATATAGGCTGGGTATCTGGCAGTACATCTATAGTAAACTCTATCTCTTGTTCTGGAGGAAGGCCTGGAAGTTCCTCTGGGAATACATCGGGAAATTCATTAACTTACGGGACTGATTGAAGAGTTGGTGCCTCTGCCTTTATGTCATGCACCCGAACCAGATGATAAATATAGCCTTTTCTAACCATCTTCCTGGCCTTAAGGTATGAAATAATCTTACCTTTCGGCGATACTGTACTCCCCTTCCACTCTATAATCGGTTCCCCTGGAAATTGAAATCGAACTATCTTTCCTCTGCAATCAACATTAGCATAGCAAGCAGCCAACCAATCCATACCCATGATAATATCAAACTCAATCATATTTAACTCTATTAGATCTGCTACGGTACGACGACTATATATAACCACTGAACAATTCTTATATACTCGCGTAGCTATGACAGAATCTCCTACAGGTGTAGCTACCTCAAATGGTTCTATCAACTCAGACTCTATTCCGATCCTACTAGCAACGAAGGGGGATATAAATGATAAGGTGGAACCTGGGTCTATCAATGCATACACACTTCAGGAGAATAGTGATAATATACCTGTGATCACATTAGGTGACGCCTCCTGATCCTGCCTACTAGTCAAAGCATATATGCGGTTCGAGGGGCCGCTAGAACTGAGAGCTCCACCACGACCTCTACCACGGCCTGCTGGCGCCTGAATACCCTGCCTCGAAGGGCGCATAGCCACAGAAGAAGATGAACCAGTAACGGACCTAGTAGGCTGTGCCATACCACCAGCACTACCTCTGAAGGGACACTCCCTCATAGTATGACCCTGACGGCCGCAAGAAAAACACGCACCTGTAATCCAATGACATTCCCCAGGATGGGACCTACCACAGCGAGAACACCGAGGCAAAGGTGGCCTCGACTGGCTCAAACCCCTGCCCATCTGTGACCCTGACACCCTAGAGCTCTGACCAGCTTCGGAATATACCGTACGATCGAACCCCCTACCCATGAAACGTGGGGGTGCACTCTGTGCTGGCTGGGAAGAAAATCTAACATGCTGCTGAGACTGCCCGCCTCGAAACTCGTCAGGATAACCTGCTGATATAGCCCTCTTATGCTGGCCTCTATTATAATCTCTTTCTGGCTGACGTCCCCGGTGCCGATCCTCTACCCCCTGTGCATATGCCTGCACCCGAGCAATGTCCATACCTGGCTGAAGAGTCACTGCCATACAACCGTCAATCAGATAACAATCCAATCCCATCACATAACGATGTACCCTGTCTGCCATATCAGCCACAATAGTAGGCGCATGCCTAGCCAATGAATCAAACTCGAGGCTATACTCTCGAACGCTCCTGCCATTCTGCGTCAAACGCAAGAATCTATCGACTCTAGCTCGCTTCATCTCTGGAGGCAGGAAGTGGCCTTGGAAAGCCTCCACAAATTTATCCCATAACGCTGGAGGAGCACCCTCACCCCTAGATAATTCCAAAGACTCATACCAATTAATAGCTACATCCCGCAAACGATACGTAGCCGACTCAACAGACTCGGTCTCCGAAGCCTTGATTATCCTCAATGTATGCTGCATCTGACGAATAAAATCTTGCGGATCATCCTGGGGCCTTGATCCAAAGAACTATGGAGGATTACAACTTAAAAAGTCACGAGCCTTTAAGCTATCAGATATGTCCACATGGTCAACTCCTAGTCCATGCCTGCGAGCCTGACCTGCCACTAATCTAGTCAGCAACTGAACCGCATCTCTCATAGCCCTATCCTCCGCCCCTGGCTGAGGAGCTGGAGGTTCAGGTGTTGGGGCTTCGGGGGCTGGTGGTGGTGGCCCCCGAACTGGAGCTGCTGCTGCTCTAAGCTCCTCTGGCGGTGGCGGTGTAGAAGAGCTCTCCGACTGGAGCACAATACCAGGCATAGACTGGGCACGGGCCCTAGTAACTCTCTGGGTCTGACTAGTACCTTCTGCTACCGATTTGCCCTTCTGGGCGGCTGTCGCTTTCTTTGGAGGCATAGCTGAAAACGCAAGGATTCGTTAGAGAGGGATTATCCTGTTAATATAGCTCTATCGCACGATCCAGAATAAGAAGAAAGGATAACATCCTAAATGTCCTGTAGTTCCTGTTTATAGATGTGGTGCACAACACACCGATAAACAGGACTCTACTAGACATGGTTTGTAGACACTTCCGAGGAAGAACCGCTCTGATACCACTTTTGTCACGACCCAACCCGATGGGCCGTGACTAGTGCCCGTTTTGGACACTCATAAACAAACCTGCTAAGTATAACCAACTGAAACTAAGACAATATGGAATTTAATCAAATCAAACCTACCCCAACGCATATATATATATAATGTGGATCTGTCTCATAAGGAGTTATAACCATTTAACCGTAACAACATACGCGAGCCGACAAGGCCGCCACTATCTAAAGCATACTAGCATACGCAAGCCGACAAGGCTGCCACTACACAATACACAATGATATACGCAGCCGACAAGGCTGCCACTGAACAAGCGGACATCCCAAACAAACCATGTCCAGACCATTATCCAAAACATATATATACAACCCACATAATGTCTGCAGACCTCTAAGAGTATAGTAGTGAAACTCGACGGGACAGGGCCCCGCCGTACCCATAGATAAGCAAAAGACTACTTAGGAAGTTATGTACCAAAACGACTGGGCTCCGGAATAGTGGAGCTCTCCCAATCAGCTGAGTAGATATCCTAGGCGGAAGGATCACCGAACTGTGCGTCTACACCTACGGGCATGAAACGCAGCCCCCCGAGGAAAGAGGGTCAGTACGGACAATGTCCTTAGTATGTAAAGCATAAGGTAAAGATGACAGGATACCAACATGATAAGTCGAAACATGATATCGCTACACATGTACCTTATAAGTGAAAATCATGCATATCTTTAACATATAAGGTGCCCAGCTTCCCTAGTAAGGGACTCGGCAAAATAATCATCATATATATACATCATACGTACCCGGACCTCTAGTGAGGGACTCGATAAAATAGTCATCGCATCATCTCCGTCATCATCATCATCATAACCATCCTTATCACCCATCATATATATAATATACATACCTGGCCCTCTAGTGAGGGACTCGGTGACATATGCAAGAAACTCCGCATGAACATTACCCGGCCCGGGACTCGGTGAAATGATAAATGACTCTATGCACGAGTAGAACATTATGAGCAACCATATGCAATTAAAATCATTTCTTATAACTCAATAGAACAATCAACGTGAACCAACAAGGAGTATTGCCAAAGATTAATGTTTTATCAAGATTATAAACCTTTAACACGATATGAAAACGTAAAATCTCAATGACTCTAAGAATCTCTACCATAGATATGAGAAATCACCATAGCCTTAGACATAGCCGATATATAGAAGAATAGTTTGTGAAAGCAAGAATATACGTCACCTAGACACTCTAGAAGTAAGTGTCAAACCTGTCCGTCATTCGCTCATTTTTAAAAGTCATGCCAAACAAAGAAAGAAAGGATAGCGTTACATACCGTATAGTAGAGCCGCACGACCAATATTTACTGCCCAAGCTATTAATCTATAACAAGCAACAATCGTGCCGCAATTAGATAGACGTCGCGCTTTACCACTTATTGTAAGCTAGCTAATAATCTAACGAAAATCCGGCAGCACTTCCCCTATTTTCCTTACTTCGTTCCAATCCGACAACAACCCAAATTATCCACAGCAATACCAATAACACATATAACCCAACGAATCATATTAAACAGTCCCCCCAAAACAGCTCCGTCTCGGCAACCATAGTAATGAAACAACGACACACCGAGCGATAACTCATTTTATAATTCGCAACACATCTACCTTACCGTATTCATCCCTTGGAGTATATACCCATAATCACATTAACATATACATAACTCCAAAACAGAATTTCCCACATTTTGCTTTAATCAAAACAGCCCAAACACTAACACAACACCACTAATCCGATTATGGTTTCCGATCATACTTAGCACAATCAATAACTAAAACGAATTTTCTAAGCTACTGGTCACACCCCCTTCTTAACATTAATTGCTAATTAACAAAGGCATTCTAAAGAATTAACACACCAAGCAAAGAGATTACTAACCAAATTCCTTGAAGCTGCTGGTCGAGAGTTTCATGGTTGTTTTCTCCTTTTCCATGGCTGCCTAAGCTAAGTTGAAGAAGATGATATATTTGCTGTCATGTCACCACTTCATTCATTATATGAAGTGGAGACAGCACCCCACTACACATCCCACTAAGCCTAGGTCCCATCTGATTTCCTTTAATGCCTTGAGTGGTGGGGCCCTCCACTTAATTAATTTAATCCCAAACAGCCACTACACATCACACTAAGCCTAGCTCCCATCTGATTTCCTTTAATGCCTTGAGTGGTGGGGCCCTCCACTTAATTAATTTAATCCCAAACAGCCACTACACATCACACTAAGCCTAGCTCCCATCTGATTTCCTTTAATGCCTTGAGTGGTGAGGCCCTCCACTTAATTAATTTAATCCCAAACAGCCACTAATTAATCCCCCACTTAAAGTTAATGACAATCTGATTTCCTTTAATCACTTGAAACTTAAAATAAAATCTCATTCCCCGGACTTACATCGACTAGCTCATGACGCGCACTACGTATAAAAATACGAGGCGTACCAGTATCGTCATATATGACGTAGACATAATATCGTTAGAGAACTGCTCTCTAGTGAAATTATCATAATTGACTATGTAAAGTCAAAGGATAATGTGTCGGATCCACTTATTAAAGGCCTAATTAGAGAGAGAGTTGATAGATATCAAAAGGAAAGGGACTATGACCGAGGACAAGTCATTGTGGTGGTAACTCTACCTAGAAGACTTGAGATCCCAAGATCTAAGTTAAAGGAGATCAAACAAAGTCATTAGTGACGGTTCAACATTGTCAAAATATTTTTTTATGGTCCATTCTCATGATAAGACAATGTTCAGTAACAAGGATAAAGGCATTCAGACTTTTAATGGTTTCTAAGTTTGATACATGATATATCAAATGGGGTATCTACGGGATAACACATTTAGAAATCACTTATGTAAGTGTAAAGTGTAAGTCGCTTCAAGGAGAATCTGGTAAGGCCATCTCTCTAAGCACTTATTAATCGAGATGTGTTTATGGCTGAAACGAACAACACAATGAGAACCAAAAAGAGTTAACGGGTTGATTGTGTGACTCATGTTGTCTAGGCATACACCAAAGCTCGATGGTTCAAAGATATCAAATCTACTGATTGACCGAGTATATCCCATATATGTTCACTATGAAAAGTTTAATGGGAAGCTACCTATCCAGATGTGATTAACCCTTACTTACGAATCACATAGTTTTTCATGCATATGTTTTTAAAAAATAGTCATTCCCTATTCATGTGGGGGATTGTTGGGTTTTAAAGGTGTGAACAGGAAATAAAGGATTATGACTCTCCTGAAGGGTTGTCACTATGACGGAGGATTGTGACCTTTATGAAAGGTTGTGTCGTTTCTGAGGGGTTGTGACCGTTTGAAATGTTGTGCCTTTTCCAAAGTCTTGTGACCTTTATGGAAGGTTGTCTTCTTTCCTAAGAGTTGTGACCTTTACCCTTTGTTGTCTATAAATAGAGAGGTTGTCTCTCATTTTCAGCATTGAATTCTTCTCTTCTTTTGCATATATTTTATACAAATAACATCGATCGATCGTGTCTGTGTGTGTGATTCGTTGTTGTCATTTTGAGTTTGTTGAAATTATTTAAGTTTGAGGTACAACTACTTCTTTAATGGTTAATCCGTTTTATCTTGGGAGGAATTAATATGCAACCTCGAGTATTTGAGAGGATTAAATTTCCTAAGGACACACAGTGGATTCTCTGAACTCGGATAGTTCTTTGTGTTTTTCTTTCATCTTTTATTATTTTTCTGGTTTACTAATCTGAATACATGAGTTAACACCACTAATGGTGACCTCAAACTCAAATGAACCTGGGCGAGTGATGGATGGAAAGAGTGAAACGAAGACTCAAAAAGAATTATCTTCTCTATTCCATAGTGAATTTCGAATAAATTCTTTCTAAGTTCTTTTTGTATATGAGTTTTCGCCAACCTTTAACAAAGAGGGAAAATGGGCTATATATAGAGGGTGATTTATGGAAGAAACTAAGAGAAAAAGATGGGCGAATTCGAGCTGGAATTTGTACAAATTCAAACCATCTGATTTGAGCAAAGGACGATTAAAGCGTGAGATTTCTCCACTTGGATGTGAAGGACGAATCTTCTTGTACAACTTGTACGCAAATATTATTATTTCAAAGATTATCTTATTAAATGTATTTACAAAGCCAAATAATTAAATTGTATTGAAATTTTTATAATTGAAGAGATGACAATTAATATTTATTAAGACAATTTTTTTCATCTTACACTTATCCATCCA
This sequence comes from Solanum sitiens, assembly GCA_016801875.1. Taxonomy (NCBI): domain Eukaryota; kingdom Viridiplantae; phylum Streptophyta; class Magnoliopsida; order Solanales; family Solanaceae; genus Solanum; species Solanum sitiens. The sequence goes on along the minus strand of JABWTJ010000499.1, from coordinate 8,380 downwards.
GATATCCATTTGCATGGAGAAGATTGGGCCACTTGTCAACTTGGCTTCAACACTTTTACACTATATATACTCTCTTTTCTCAATTGAAAAACATGCAGAGAAATATATTCTGCCTTTCTTCCCAGTCTCTCGTTTTCCTCTTTTAATTTTGGATTATATCCCCTTTTGTTTTTGGTTTATTTTAATTATTTGTTATTTATTTTTCCCTAATAACTTGCTGATGTTAATTAATTTTCTTATTCCTGTAACCTCTATTTAAGATAGGGAAGTGCTTGTTTAATCTTGAGAAAATATTTTACACCGTTGAAATAGTTTCTTAGAACAGTGCCCAACACCACTCAATTATTTATCTATTTTATTCATTAATATTTATATATTTTTGTAGTAATATTTATCTTATTTTCAGGACCACCTTTTGATAAATAAGAAAGTTATTTATTATTATTATTATTATTATTATTATTATTATTATTATTATTATTATTATTGTTAAATTTTTAATATTTCCCCAACAATCTAACAAACTATTACATCTAATAAGTGTCCTGAAACTATTGAGGATACTGATGTTGTTGCTACCCTAACTGGTACTGTTCAGGTCATTCATTCGGAGCTTACGGTAAAGAAAATTACAGGTATGGAACAAGTCCAATGCTAATAATAAAATCATCATGGAAATAACATCTCAATTCAAAAGAATATTGAAACTAAATGACATTCCCGCTAAGCTAAAAATAACTTTGGCTAAAACGGATGATCTGATTATTGCGATCATTTCAGAAATAAATGTTGTGGCCATTGTGAGAATCTGACTGATAGACTCTGGTGCTACTAGGCACATTTGTATAAACACAAATGAATTTGTTTCATACACCCAAATTTGAAAGGGAGAAGAAATTATTTATTTTGGTGATTCAAGGACAACTAAAGTTCTTGGTAAAGGAAAAGTTCTTCTCAAACTCACATCTCGTAAAACTTTGGCATTGAGTGATGTATTGCATGTTTCTAATATCCAAAATTTGGCATTGAGTGATCTTATAGAGGCGGAGAATATATACCTTTAAATGCTTTATGTGAAAAAGAAGGAATTATTCATGAATTAACACTGCCTTATTCACCCGAGTCTAATGGAGTAGTTGAAAAGAAAAATAGAACTTTGAACGAAATGTTAAACTCCATGTTAATTAGTTCTAATGCTCCTGATAATTTAAGGCGTGAAACAATTTTATCCGCATGTCATTTATAAAATAGAATTCCTCATAAAAGAACGGATATAACTCCTTATAAATTGTGGAAAGATTATAGACCTTACTTGAATTATTTAAAAGTGTGGGGGTGTCTTGCTAAAGTTATGTTATCTGAACCTAAAAAGAGAAAGATTTGTTCTAAAACTGCTGACTGCATGCTTATTGGATATGCAGAACATAGTACTGCATATAGATTTCTTGTTGAAAAGTGATGTCCTTGATTGCAGTACTATTTTTGAGACAAAGAAAGATACATTTTTTGAACATATTTTTCCACTTTGTGACAAAATTTCTCATGCACATGTTGAAGAAATAATGAGAATACCTCTAATATTGAGGAACTGCGAAGGAGCAAAAGGCCAAGAAAAGAATATTTTTCTTATGACAATGATTTTCAAACTTTTCTTGTTGACAAAGAACCATTAAATTATTTTGAAGTTATATCTTCTCTTGATGCTAAATTTTAAAAAGAGGCAATAAAAATTGAAATTGATTCTATTATGAAAAATAAAACATGAATTTTACTGATTTACCTCCTGGTGGAAAATCTATTGGTTGTAAATGAATTTTTAAAAAGAAACTTAGTCCTGATGGATTTATAGATAAATATAAAGTTTGTTAGTAGCAAAAAGTTTTTCTCAAAAACCAAATATTGATTATTTTGATACATTTGCACCAGTATCTAGAATTTCTTCTATTCGAATTTAATTGTCTTAACATCAATTCACAAGATTTTCATTCATCAAATGTATGTAAAATAGCTTTCTTAAATGGTGATTTAGAAGAACAAATTTATATGATTCAACCTGAAGGATGTATTATTCCTGGACAAGAAAATAAAGTTTGCAAGTTAATCAAATCTCATTATGGCCTAAAACAAGCTCCTAAACAGTGACATGAAAAATTAGATCAAGTCTTATTGAAAGATAATTTTTTCTCCTTTGAAGTGGATAAATGTGTTATACTAAAATTGTAGACAATGATTATGTGATAATATGTTTATATGTTAATGACTTGCTTATATTTTGTACAATTTTAAATATTGTGATAGTACCAAATTATTTTTTGTCTACTAATTTTGTTATGAAAAATCTGGGTGAAATAAATATGATTTTGGGAGTCAAGGTAATAAGGAGTGAAGATGGTACAATGTTGTCACAAAAACATCATGTGGAAAGACTTCTTAAAAAGTTTGAGTGTTTTAAGGTGACACCTATAGCCACTCCTTATAATGCTAACTCTAAATTTTGTGGTGACGCAGTTGCTCAGTCTAATATGCTCAGATTATTGAAAATTGCATTTCATGAATTTTACTAGGCCTGATATTACCTATGCTGTTTGTAGATTGAGTAGATATACTCATAATCCCAATAATGAGCATTGATTTGATTTGAATAGACTGATGAAATATCATAGAGGAACCATGAATTATGGTATCACGTATAGTCGATTTCTTTCTACTTTAGAAGGGTATTGTGATGCAGCCTGGATCTATGATTCATATGAGACAAAATCCACTAGTGGATATGTGTTCACCTTAGGTGGTGGTGCTATATCCTGGAAATTATTGATGAGTTTCCAGCTAATGCCTTCGGTGAATGATAAATTATTGATCCATTCAAAATGATAAATTTTTGATCCCTTTGATCAAGGATGAGTTGCTGATCCCTTTGATGAATGAAGAATTGTTGATCTCTTTGATAAGGATGAATTATTGATCCCTTTGATAAGATGAATTATATCATGTGTTTATACAATGGATTTTGAAGCCGCAATTGCTATTGCGAAGAATGAATCTTATAGTTGTAAGATCAGACACATGAAATTGAGGCATGATATCGTTAAGCAGCTACTGAAAGATGGAATAATTGCAATTTATTATCTGAAGTCAGAATTGAATTCGGTCGATTCACTGACGAAATTCGTGGGAAGAAAATTAATTCTTTAGACCTCAATAGAAATGGGTTTAAGGCTAATTGATAGTCAATAGAGATTGGAACCCAACTTATGTGATTGGAGATCCCATGAAGTAGGTTCATATGGGTAATAACAAGTCGATATTGGCTTTGCGCACTCACTTAGAGTGTTTAAAACTACTACTAAAAATGAGGGATGAGTGATTAATTCTTAATAAATTCATATTCCCTAATTAAGGAAGGTGTATTTAAAGCAGTGTACACTTGATGAATTCACCTATATGAGAGTTGGAGTGAAGCCGCTCCTATGAGACTTTGTCGTAGTCTCTAGAGCTCTGATAAATACCAGACACGCGCATGGCCTATAGGCGCAAAACTGCGTTGACCAACAAAATTACTGTGGTCAAAATGCGATTCGTAAAGTCTCTGATTTACAACTAGAATTATTTGGTTTATAGAAATAATCTTGTGAACACCTAATTTTTTTTACCAAAACATAAAGATTTTACACCAATTTTATTATTTCAATAGGGTTATATTTAAAATAAATGAAAAATAAATTGTAAATTACTACAAATTATGAGCTCATTTATATTTAAAGTTTAATAATAAAATATTAACAAAGTAAATAATAAATAATATATAAAAATAAAAAAATAATTTTTTTTTGTGAATTTAAGGTATTTGTTTTAGTTCTTCAACTTTTATATAGTCTAAAATGATAATAATAATAATTATAATAGAATATATTATGAAAATGTGAAAAAGAAAAGAAAAGAAGAGTCCTAAAAAATTCAAATTACTTTACCCTTTATCCTAATCACCCCATCTTTCTTAACTTATTTTCCTAAAAATCTTCCTCCCATCTATTTTTTTTAATCTTTTTTTTTTCTTGCCTGTTTCTTTTTCTGATTTTTTTTAACAACACGCGATTTTTTCTCATTTTTTTACAAGTTTTTCCTTTTTTTTTAATTTTTCTTTTCTCTCTTCTTTCTTTCTTTTTTGTTTGTTTTATTTTTCTAATATTTTATTATTATTTTACTTTATTCCCTTATCTCAACTAAATTTCAAATTAAAACCTAGTCCCACTCCATCACGTTCTTTTTAATTAACACCATATTCACAATCCAACACTATTATACAAACACACACTCAGTAGAGAAAATAATACATACTGAGATATACAAATACACTGACTGATACATAGAAAAGCAGAGAGAAAAAGATAATAAAAGTGAGTTTTATTGTGAGAATTAAGTCAGAGTTTGAGATTTTTACTCGAGGTTACGAATTCACGGCTCTTTAAAGTTATTATCCGCTATTAACATTGGAATCAATAGATCGTAGCAGTTGTTTTGTGATATCAATTTTCACAGCGAGGTAACTCTATATTCTCGCATGATTTAAATGGAATCCTTGTACAAAATTCGATTTCAATGATAGAAAGTTCTTTGAATCGCAAGTTATTATTATGTAATATGTGATGTATGTTGTGATTATTTTTGAGAGTCTATATATGAATGATTAGGAGACCGTGATCGAAAATGCTTCTTGGTAAGAAAAAAATAAAGATGTATCATATATTTTTATTATTATTATTGTCTTGTGCTTTTTTAGATGCAATTCATATAAAAATTTGTTTTCGTGATATTTAATTTTGAATAGTTAATGTTTTTTTGGAGCCTAGTTTTTCACTAGAGAAAATTTATAGACTTGTTAGATTAGGATATAAACTAAAACTTAAGTGATTAGTGATTTAGAAAGGATATGCAGAACATGTTTTAGTATTATTTTTTATACTATTTGATAAAATAGTTTATCTTTAGAATTGGCATGAGACTATCATCGTTTTCATTTGAATTGTTAAAGTATATAATTAAGTAGAAAATTTTTATAATAAATAAAGAGGAAAGTTCATAAGATAATTAAAAAAGGAACAAAAAGATAAGAAAAATAAAAAAATAAATAGAAGAAGAAGAGCGTACAGAACATAAGCAAAAAAATAATGACGATGTAATAAAGAAGATGAAATTAAAAAAAAAGTAAAAATACATACAATAAGTGTTAAAACAAATAATCAAACAAAAAAAAAACCCTAAAAAATAATAAATAAAAGGAACATGATAATGATCAAACAAGGAAAGACACAAAGAAATAAAAGATATGTGGATTAACTCAAGTTATTGAAATTATGGCAATAAGGGACTAAAACCCTCACCTCCCAATTGACTTCAACAGCCTAAATTTAACCCAAGGAAGAATAATTCAAATGAAAACCAATAATCACAAAGGGGTAACACTTAGATTAATCAAACTCAAGAAGTTAACTAGCAATCCCAAGATTTACCCTAATTTACTCACTAATTACTCACTAAGAAGATACTACAATTTGAGAGTCAATATTCAACATAGTCGAAGTCTTGCAAATTGATAAAAGACTAATATTTATACTAAGGAAATAAAGAAGACACTTCTTTGACAATTTTTCCCTTAATGAGGTAAGGGCCTTGTTTGGTTGCCTTCTTTTGTGAATTCTTGAATTCATGAAATGGCCATTTGCACACATGGCCTCTTTCTTTCTTCCTTCTTAATTTGATGTAATATAAACACACTGTATGTCCTTCTTTGGTGACCTTCAATCTCCTCTAATGCTTCCCTTTTCATGAACATTGATTGTAGGCCTTGGAGATCCTTTGCTTGACTCCGTGTGAATGGTCTTGAGGGGTACATGTCACTCATGTTAGTGTCATCCATGCTGCCCCTGTTATCATCCTCCCCTTCTTGAAAATGATTCTTCCTCGAATCCAAAGGATCACCTACAACACAAGGAGATAAATCAGTAACATTGAAAACATTATGGACATTATACTCACTTGGTAGGTCAATCATGTAAGCATTCTCATTGATTCGCTTGACTACTTGAAAGGGTCCATCTCCTCTTGGGCTTAGCTTCCCTTTTCGTACTTGTGGAAACCTTTTTTTTTTTTTTTTTTTTTTTTTTTAAGTACCCTTGGGGGGGGGGGGGGTAAGGGGCTGAGCAACACCCCCAGGCCTTAACATTAATAAAATTAAAAGATACAAGGAGGGGGACATAAACCTTACCTCCGATCCTAGGATGGTTCAGAAGTCAACTTTCCTAAAATGGAAAATTGACTCATCCCCTTACAATAAAAGAGAACCAAAATACTAAGCACCTAGAAGAGAGGACTCCTCTCAATACAAAGTATCTAGGAAACGTAAATAAGGGAGACTCTCCCCTTACAAAAGTAAGACGAGAATAAAAGTCTATCCTATTCAAAGAAACTATACCAAATAGCATAGTCTAAGTGAATAGTCTCCTAACCAAAAACGGTATAAAATATACCATAACAGAAAGAGTCGATCATGGAGGTTTCTTAATTCTTTTCAATTTCTTTCTCCTGAAATTAACCATGCCAAGCTTTTCTAGAATGAAGCTTCCTCTCGCAAGAACAGGTAATTGATCCTTGATGTAAAAGTGTTGAAAAATGTCTGAGTTGTGACTATATTTGGATAGCCGATCAGTGTCACGACCCAAAATCTAGCCGCGAGTGGCACCCACACTTATCCTACTATGTGAGCGAACCAACCAATCTAAAACTCCAACATATTGAACAAAAATACAAAGCGGAAGACTTAAAACTCATTATCCCCAAATCTGGAAGTCATCATCACAAGAACATCTATCCTCAAGTTACAAATCTAGAAGTATCTAAGAAGCTAAAATAAATAAAAGGCTAGTCCATGCCGGAAGTTCAAGGCATCAAGACATTGAAGAGAAGATCCAGTCCAAGCTAGAAGCATTAGCTCACCCTGAAATCCGGTGTAGTGACGACTGGCTAGAAGTGCTGCTGAGTTGAAGACGACGGTACGTTTGCTGCATTCCCCAAATAACAAAGAAAGAAACAACAAGTAGGGGGTCAGTACAAACACAAGTACTGAGTAGGTATCATCGGCCAACTCAAAATAGAAAACAGTATATATCAGTTCATATCATAAATCAACTACAATACTCAACATGTAGTAACAAGTACTATAATCATCAATAAGTACTACCAAGTTCATCCATGAGGACTCAAGCCTCAATACCACACTCATTTGGGAATTAGGTTCATTACATTGAGTATATAAACATCTCTCAAGATTTATTATCTTTCTTCCTCTTGTGTCGGTACGTGACACTCCGATCCCCTACTACTATGTGTCGGAACGTGACACTCCGATCCCTTAATTCTACGTGTCGGTTCGTGACACCCGATCCCTTAATACTATGTGTCGGAACGTGACACTCCGATCCCCTAATTCTATGTGTCGGAACGTGACACTCCGATCCCCTAATTCTATGTGTCGGAACGTGACACTCCGATCCCCTAATTCTACGTGTCGGAACGTGACACTCCGATCCCCTAATTTTATGTGTCGGTTCGTGACACCCGACCCACTAATACTATGTGTCGGAACGTGACACTCCGATCCCCTAATTCTATGTGTCGGAACGTGACACTCCGATCCCCTAATTCTATGTGTCGGTTCGTGACACCCGACCCACTATTACTATGTGTCGGAACGTGAATCTCCGATCCCCTAATTCTAACAATTCATCAAGCCTTCTTTTATACCAAGGCATCACCAATCTCATTACTTTAGTTCATCAAGCCTTCTTTTATACCAAGGCATCATCAATAACAAGGTGAATTAGGGTTTCTTCAAGATTTTGGATTCAAAGCTTCATTAAGCTTATTTTATCACAAACACATAATCACATTCATGAAAGCATAAGATTAAGCATATAGAAGGGTTTACAATACTACCAATACATATCATTCACTATTAAGAGTTTACTACAAATAGTATCAACCATAACCTACCTTCACCAAGGATCCTTGATCAAACAAGCAATCTCTCAAGCTTCTTGGTTCCTCTTGGTTGTCTCTCTCTATAGATCGTTCCTCTCTTCTCCTTGTTCTCTCTATTTTTTTCTTCTCCCAAACTCTCTCTCTTTTCCCCAATTTAGCATCTAATTAGGTATAAAAGATGAGGAAACCACCCACTAAATAACTCAAGGTCATCTCCTTTACACCCCCAAGGATTTGAGTTTTTAACATTGACCCACTAAAATTTATAATTATAGCAAGAATAGTCCAAAACTCCCCTTTAAAACTTACCCAGAAATTTGACCCAGACTGGGATTACGCAACC